>VMKM01001649.1:0-123105 GCA_008360985.2 Macquaria ambigua | reverse complement strand
AACAAATCCATTTAATATATACATATAACACATGGAAATGCAATGGTTAAAAAACCCTTAAAACAATACATAAAACAATGTTTTCTGAAGGAAAAGAAAAAAAGGTGACAAATCAAGATTCAAAAGTTTGTCTATTTACAACACAATGGAGAGTGTTTCTGCCACCATTTGAATAGCCCTGAGAGGGTCCACAATATCTTTGAGCTTGTCCTTTCTGAGAACCCAATCCGGTGCAAATCTGAAAAAACAAAAACAGGATGTCAATTACCACTGCAAACACGCACCACCTGTGTATCTCAGACACATACAGTACTGTATATATGCATACATATACATACTTTGGCATAGGGCGGGATTTCCGAGGCGTTGCTTGAATGAAGAAGCTCCCATTGAGTGACGCGTTCATCTTCTGTTTGATAACGGTTCTTTCTGCGTCCATCTTCTGTTTGCGAGCAGTGAGGCGGTAAATACTGCGTATCCTATCCAAGACCTTGGGTAGCTTCATAACCTCCTTAAAATAAATAAAGTTTGCATTATATTTCCAAAACGTCAATAGCCGTTTCTTCTGTAAAATTAAAATGTGATATTAGTATTTAAATGTTCTTAAATTACTGGAATAATATATTTTAAAAGTCTGTACGTTAAAGTAGCTACGGACCACAGCACGGTGCTTGTCTTGCAGGAGGAGAGCAAGAAGGAAGCAGGCCTTGGTGAAGATGCTGCCGCCCTTTTCTGCCACTTTATCCCCGGCCTTCTCCCGGTATCTCTGCAGCAGGTCCAGCAGTGTTTCCACAGAGTTTTCCACCGAATACACTGCCTCGATGGTCTTGTGGTACTGAGGGAGGAAACCAAGAGGGAGCGAGCGGCGGAGAGGGAGAGACAGAAAGCAACGAGGGAAGAAGGTACAAACATGGATCAATTAAAATCAATTGACCACACAGACAAAGCAGAGGGGAAAAGATTTGAGACGTCACAAAAATATATGCAAAGGCAATGGAAAGAGTCTGGTGTGGCAGGAGGCACAAGTCAGTTTTGTACATTTTAGTTATTGCCAACGCCGGGCTCTATGGACGGCAATGTCCGTCTGCAAGTAGGTCGGTCCACCACTTTGGTCCACACTGAAATATCTCAACAACGACTGGATGCACTGCCATGACATTTTGTACAGATATTCATGGTCCTCAGGCGATGAATCCTGATGATTTGGTGATCCCCCGACTTTTCCTTTGGTTCACACATTCATGGCCCCTTCAGGATGAATTACAATAACTCAGGGGATTCCCTCACTTTTAATCTAGCTCCATCAACGGGTCAGAATTTCAATATGGCCAATACTTCGGTTTATGACCAGATACTTGCAAATCTAATGCCATTCCCATCAGCCTCAGCTGTACTTTGTGTTTAGTGCTAATTAGCAAATGTTAGCATGCTAACACGCTATACTCAGATGGTGAAAATGGTAAACATTATACCTGCTAAACATCTGCATGTTAGCATTGTCATTGTGAACATGTTAGCATACTGAGTCGTTAGGCACAGTGGTGCTTTGAGCTAAATGCTAAGTACTCACAGAGCCGCTATCATGGCTGTAGCCTCTTAGTATCTTTCCAAGACAGAAAGCTCTACACAGGATAATATCAAGGTGCCTGTTGTAAAGGAAATTACGTTTGATCATGTACATGCAATCATGTTATCTTCCGTTATGTTTGATCATGCTGAATCCTATATAATGTAACCTTTGACTGAATGTACCTTGGCCTGATTGCCTAAACTAAGGCATTGTTGCCCACCTGGATGTCATGAGAAGATCCTGACTTTTGGCTTACGAACCCTTTGTCTTGGAAAAAGAAAAGGCCTGTAAGATGCTAACCAACAGCTCCCCATCGGTGTGCATATTACAAACTAACATGTGTCTTGTGTACCATGCTCTGAGCATTAAAAGTGTGACAATACTGTAAGAGATTTTTGGCTGGTCCCTCATTGTCAGAGTGAGATTACAAAATTGCCACAACACTGTACATTTCTCCCCTAGACAGTATTTACTCAAGAAAAAAAATATAAGTTGATTGTTGGTGACCAAAAATGCCTGAACAAAAGCTGATAAAGCCACATTCCCCAATGTCAATCATGGTGTTGCTGCCAAGTCTGAGGCAGAGGCTACTACCAACATGTCTGCCAACATTTCTTGCCACAGACTAGCTGATTATTTATCCAAGTCAAGCAATCAAAGTCCAGTCCACACAGCAAAGTGAAGAATCAATAAAAACAAACAAACATTGTGTTTCATAAGGTCAGAATGCCCAAACTTATGCAATGTTTTCCCAGTTCAGTTGTTATCAGAGAACCAGACTCATCTTACAGTCTAATCCCTGTGCATCTCGGTTCACCGTCCTCCAGTTTCACCTCTGAACATGGAAAGTTTTGAAAACGGTGATTAATGCTTTTATTACATCGTGCCTGAATGGCTGCAAGGCTCTGTTTAAACCAATGTAATCTGCTGGAATTATGCTATTATACAATATGCATTCCTTTTCTTATAAAAATAAAAGTTCACAGTTCACAAACCGCAACTAAATACTGTTCCCTCACATATGAGGAAAAACAGCTGCAGTACCAACAGAACTGTCTGAACTACTATAACTTTTGGTGTTAACAAAATGTGTAAAAGTTGGCTAAATGTGTCTTTTTAAACATAATGTAGGACCAAGAGAGGAGAATCTTTTATATACTGAAACCCAGCAGAATTTGCAAGTCTAACAATGATTTAAAGCAAATTCCTGTCAACTAAACTTTCAACTATGTTACAGAATGTTAAAATTTCACCAAAATTGCTGTAAATCTTTGGACTTGGTCAATTCATCATGCTCTGCGATTTGAAAACTCATCAGAATTTAAGCCTGTAACACATGAAAGTGTGAACAATAAACAATACTGTACACAAGGTACTGATTCTTTGTGAAATGAACCTGGTAAAGGACATGTGATGGATGATGTGATGTAAACATTCCACTTTTTTTAAGTTTGTAGTCATTTTATAATAAAGAATTATAGAATAATTGTCAACAGTGTTTGCCTTAAATGTGAATAGTTTGATTTATTTATCTAATCCTGATCTTGTAGGATTTGTTTTCTTTTTCAGTTTTATTTTTTGTCTTCTCGTGAATAAAAATGCAGACTTTGCAGAATGTCCCAGCATTATCCACGATGATGAGCATTAACTTATGAAAAGAGGAACCACTAAATTAAAAACACAGACAAAAAGATGTTGGCCCTCAGTCTGATCTTGGTTTTGAGGAAGAGAAACTGAGCCTGACCGTCAATCTGCTGATATAAAGGAACAGAAAGTCTGTGGGGAAGTGAGAGCTCAGAGCTGTTGAGGAAATGCTCTGACCTTCTCCGTCCATCCTCAGCTAAACTCACTGGCATTAAACATTTGAACTTTACTCTTGTGTCAGACAAGTTACTTGGTAGTAACCATAGACTGTCTGTAAAGATGGACAACGCGTCTCCTCTTCCTCCCACTGTACAAAATAGCAATGAAGCCAAAATATCCCGGATACGGGGGCTGCCATCTTGCACTGGTGACGTCATTTGGAGCCAGAGTCTGCACAGTAGTGATCCTCAGTGGAGCGGGCTGTCGAGTTCCCGCCTATACACCTGCCTGAACCAATCACGAGCACACTCAAAAGTTGTCAATCATGACATTTCACCCCCTTTTTATAGCATCAGATAACTAATGAAAACCAAACTTATCAAAAAAAACCAACACTTTAACATCGCCGTGATAAGAACTACCTAAAATGACAGAAACCGTCTTTGGGAAAGATTTATTTGACGTGTACTTTGACTTTTCAGTTTGGCCCATGTCCCATCTAACACGGAGGGGGCGGGGTTTATGACCTATACTGCTGCCAGCCACCAGGGGACGATCCAGATGTTTTGGCTTCACTTTTGGGGAGCTGTCATGTCGTCCATCTCTATACACAATCTATGGTAGTAACTTGTTATTCAGCACCATGTGCAGTATTACTACTAACATGAACTAGCAAGTAGTAAACTTACGAGAACTTATCAAACTGATAAGATTAATATGTAGTTAAAGTAGTAGTTCAACATTTCTGTGTGCTAAACATGAAGCCAGGAGATGATTAGCTTAGCTTAGCATAAAGCAGGGGGAAGCAGCTAGTCCACCTACCTGCACCTGTAAAACTGATTATTTTTGTTTAATTCCATACAAAAACTCAACTGTAAATACAACAAGTTGACGGGAAGTGCTCCCGTCCAATGCGCATTAATTCAGCTCAGGAAACACCAAATTAAAAAAAAAAAAAAAACCCACGCCTTTTCTGCTCAAAACTGTCTGCTTGGATTTAAATGTTCAGTTAAGCCGAATTCTTTGGCCCCACCTTAACCGTGAGATAATAGCCAAGACTCTGAGGTATATCTTGTATGCTTTCGTTATTTTTTTTAAATATGCTGAGAGGGAGGGTTCTGGGTATAGTATAGTATAGTTGTTGACAGCCATGCCATTGCCGCGGCCATTGCGTTACATCTCTGTGTGAAACTGTATTGTGCTGCTGTATGTTCTCTTTCCTCCTGCTCTCTCTCTCCTGCTCCCCCCCCCCCCCCCTTCAACCCAACCGGTCGAGGCAGATGACCGCCCACCCTGAGCCTGGTTCTGCTCGAGGTTTCTACCTGTTAAAGGGAGTTTTTCCTTGCCACTGTCGCATAGTGCTTGCTCATGGTGGGAAAGGTTGGGTCTCTGTAAATATAAAGAGTCGGTCTAGACTTGCTCTACTAGAAAAAGTGCCCTGAGATAACTTTGTTATGATATGGCGCTATATAAATAAAACTGAATTGAACCTTTAAAAATGCATCAATAAGCTAAAATATATGAATTTAAAAAACATTATTTTGCTGCCTGCATCTACTGTGTGCTCATTCACACTTTTAGTCTTTAGGCTGGATGCCATGTGAAGGTAGACGTTACGACAACTTAACCTGCGGGGAAGGACAGCAGGACTAACGGTACCTTCCTACCATCAGGTGAGAAGGAAAAACCTTCTACAAAGTCAACTGATCCCTGTTTCACACACTGAACATGACAGCCTGACTACTTTTCCTGGCAACATCACATACAAAAAGAGCAGGTCTGGGTTTGTACCTTGGAGAGGTTGAGGAGGATCTGGATGGAGTAGGTGATGACGTCCATGCAGGGGACGCTCCTGTTGCAACAGCGGATGAGTGTGAAGATGACGTTGGTGGCTCCGCTCTCTACCAGCCGCTCACAGCACTCTGGGGACAGCCTCGTGGCGGTCTCTGTGCACACACACACACACACACACACACACACACACACACACAAAAAAAGGCCTTCTGTTAGCGCTCAGGACAAACTGCGCTACTGAAAACGCTGAAGACAGCCGAGACCATGCTCAGTATATTAGCCAAGGATACTCAACAATGTTATTTTGTCTATGAGACACATACTCTTAATTGGATTTTAGATTACACACACACACACACACACACACACACACACACATTAGATTTTGGGAACACACACACATTAGATTTTGGGAACACACACATTAGATTTTGGGAACACACGTTAACCACCTTCTTATGTAATGAACTCAGTCTCATCTTGACAACACAAGCACTTTTGCTATTACAACACAAAAAACCACAGAAGAGGAACTTTTTCTCCCAGTCTTCCCGTTTCTCATTCTTATGCAAACATTAGAATTACAGTGGGTGCAGTTGGGGGTCATGTGTTTGAAATAAAGGTAATAGCAATAGCATGACAGACTCATGTCCCTGAACCTCCTACAGATGTCTGTTAATGTCCATCACAACTGTCCCAAATTAACACAAACTCTGTTTGATCTTGGAACTAATATTTTGGTAGCCAAATTCTGGCTTTAGTTAGCCTAGCGTTTCTGTAGTCCGATTAGAAAAAGTAGGTTAGGCAGCATTTGGACATATCAGATGTGAGAGCTGGTGAGGCCCCATGGATGGGTTGCAAAATGTCTTCCAGATTACACAGTAAATCCAGTTGCTTTTGGCTTAGCACTTATTAAACATGATCTAATACATTTATTTTGACGTGCAAGTTTTTTTTCTGTACATCAGTTAAAAAAAAAAAAAATCGCATTACTTCCACATGTTTCAGTGTTGTAAAATAAAACATGAAAGTCGACGTAAAAGTAAATATAATAAAAATGCAATAATCCAATAAACTAAAAAGACAATATATAGTATATTTCAGATAATACAATAAAACAAATTTGACACTTGCATGTCAGATTGGGAATACTGTATCATGAAGACTTAATCACTAACATTGTAATCTCAGGGTTTGTACAGCTTTTTTGTGTAAAAATCAAGCACTTTTCAAGCACTTTCATGGTACCTACACCAAAAATGACTCTCAAAGTCTTTATGAACACATCAAAATAGTTACTATAAATGCCAGGAGACAACAAACATATGACGACGGGATTGTTTCATTTCAAATATTAAAAGATTTTTGGTTTACATGAGTGATTGTGTAGATGAAGAAACACCAGATTATGTTGAAAATCAAGCATTTTTTAAGGAGTATATTCGAATTCAAGCATATTGCTAACCTTGAAAACATAACGGTTAAAATTAAGCATTTTCCAAACTTTCATGACTTTGTCTGAACCCTGTAATCTGCAAAAATTTGGGTGGGGGAACAGAACAAACACTCTGCCGACGTTCATCAACTACAATAAAGGTTGCTCTTTTACTAAAGCTACTTTGTGACTACACAGCTGTTTGTAGCAGGAAGATCTATAGTTAGCCTCTTTAGTTGCTTCAAATGTGTCAACTGACAGAAAGGGCAAAGCCATACCCAGGTTTTTCAGGGCCTCTAGAATGTAGGAGAAGTGTTTGTATCGAAGGAGGTAGTCCAGGGCCGACGACGTCTTGTTGCACAGTTTGTCCTCCTCTCGGACTCCAGCGGAGACTTTACGTAAGCGGTGTCTCAACTTCACCACCTTGGGATTGTCATTCAGTCGGCGGGAGCGGTGACCTCTCCACAGAGCCTGGAGGGAGAGCAGGAGGGAGACAGAGAGGGGGGGGGGAGAAGACGAAAAGATCCATCCATTATCTAAAACTTGTAGAACTTTTGTGAGGACTGAAATGCTATACCATCCATTCAAACCACTGATTTTGTTGTTACAAATGATGTCAATAAATAGTCAAAATTAACAGCAAAAGGAAAATAATTATATGCTAGTAGCATCATAAATTATGTGCTCTGGTTTCCCTAAAACAGTGATTTTGTCCTCCATCATTTACCACTGAATGCACAATAGGAAGGGATCTAATGGCCAGTATGAACAGGAGGAAAGATTACAGCAATAAAAACCTGTTTCAATGTTCATATGGGCACCTGACTATTGTTTTAAGACACACTTGAAAAATCTTGAAGAGTACAGAAATCATCTGTACCAAATTCACCACTGACTGTAGTACCTGAGCTTTGACAATGCCCTGTTGAACCCTCCTCTGGCGCCTGAGGAGGAGGAATTTGTGGACAGCCCGCTGGATGACGGACGCAGCCTTGTGGCGACGAGCTAACCAGCGCTGGACTGCTCTCTGGGCTATAACCACCTTCCTCCTGTCCTCCAGATACCGTCTCCTCTGCTGCCTCGCTCTCACCAATTGCTAGGAAAAGACAAGGGAATAATTTTAAAAGGAATGTTGTGCTCTTCACTAATTCAATTAAATTCATCAGTGACAGATTTTGTTTTGAAAAATGGCTTTGTGGTCTCTTTGTCGCTGTACCTGTATGGCGATGACAGAATGGATTTGTCTTTTGGCCGACTCCAAAGCCCAGTGGGCTCTCAAAGCTCTTTGGATCTTCATGGCACTGAGATGATGGAAGACCGCCGATGTAAAGCGGTGCCTCCTCTCAGCCTTGGCTCCCTCCAGTACCTGAAACAGAATTTTTAACCTGTTTACTACAAATCACGTTTTAATATGGTCAGCTTTATTTCAGGCAAGCAGTGGTTTCCTTTAATTTCAGTATTTTCATTAGAATTTTGTCTATCCATCACATCAAATTACCACTTGATTACAGACATGATGTCTGCTGCAATGGATCACCTGTTGTAAGCAAGTTTCAAGTTTCTACAGTGTTAATGTATGCAAACTAAAGGCTGTCTGGAAGGCAGGAAAAACAATTCTAGCAATCCATGAACTTTAAATAAAGCCCCCTACCTGTCGTCTTGCAGTCCAGGCTCGGCAGTGTGTCTGAAGTGTGATAGCAGCTTGTCTCATTCGAGTGTAGTTGTTCCTCTCCACCCTGCCGAGCTGCACTGCCCGATACCTCCGCTGAAGTTTCACAGCTGCCTCCCTCTTCCTTTGGAAGATGCGCCTCTGCACTGAGCCTCTCCAGCACGACTGGATCACAATGGCAGCTTGACTTTGTCTGCTAATGTCCCTCCTCACACACCAGCCTCTAAATGCTGCCTGAAGGATGATGGTGGATTGTTTCATTTTCAGGAACCTTTCTCTGTCTCGTCTTTGAAGAATACATGCCCGATAGTATCGCTGGATGATGATGGCAGACAGACGCATGGCCTGGAATTTGACTTCCTTACTGTGCTTTCTGAATGCAGACTGGATCACAGTGGCAGCTTGATGCCAACGAGCAACCTCCATTCTGGCCTGCTGGCGTCTGTATGCTGCCTGAAGGATGACTGCTGCTCGGCGCATTTGCTGGTATTGTTTCATTTGTGCCTTTGCTGCCACAGTGGCCCGATACCTCCGCTGAAGTTTCACCACTGCCTCCCTCTTCCTTTGGAAGATGCGCCTCTGCACTGAGCCTCTCCAGCACGACTGGATCACAACGGCTGCTTGATTTTGTCGGTTAATGTCCCTCCTCACACACCAGCCTCTAAATGCTGCCTGAAGGATGATGGTGGATCGTTTCATGTTCAAGAACTTTTCTCCGTCTTGTCTTTGAAGAATACATGAGCGATAGTACCTCTGGATGATGATGGCGGACAGACGCATGGCCTGGAATTTGACTTCCTCTCTGTACTTTCTGAATGCAGACTGTATAACAGTGGCAGCTTGATGCCAATGAGCAACCTCCTTTCTGGCCTGCTGGCCTCTGTATGCTGCCTGAAGGACGATAGCAGAATGTCTCATTTTTAGGAAGTTTTCTCTGTCTTGTCTTTGAAGAATACAGGAGCGATAGTATCTCTGGATGATGATGGTGGACAGACGCATGGCCTGGAATTTGACTTCCTTACTGTACTTTCTGAATGCAGACTGGATCACAGTTGCAGCCTGATGCCATCGAGAAACCTCCTTTCTTGCCTGCTGGCCTCTGTAAGCAGCCTGAACGATGATGGCTGCGCTGCGCATTTCCAGGTATTGTGTTCTTTGTGCTTTAGCGGCTACAGTAGCCCGATATTTTTGCTGAATAGTGAGGACAGACAATTTCAATTTCAGATACTGCTTGTGCTCGGAGTAGGCTTTGTAAGCTTTCTGGACAACACTGGCAGCATGATGCCTTTGTTTGATGATTTTTCTGGATCTCATTCCACGGAAGGCAGCTTGTAGATTAATAACAGCTTTCCTAACCTCTTGATAGCGTTTTATCTCAACGTTTTTCTGTCTCTGGGCTCTAAACCTCTGCTGTAAGACACAGGCTGCCCAGCGTTGTTTCCTGAAGGCTAACTGCTGCTTATGCCTCTTGAAGTTTGCTTGAATGACAGTAGCTGCCCTGTGCAGCTTGGCAATGTTGGTTCGCACGTGATAACCTCTGAAAGCTGCCTGAAGAATAATGGCTGAATGTCTCGCTTGCAAGAACTTTTCCCTTTCTTGCCTCTGAAGAATACATGCCCGATAGTATCTCTGGATGATGATGGCGGACAGACGCATGGCCTGGAATTTGACTTCCTTACTGTGCTTTCTGAATGCAGACTGGATCACAGTGGCAGCCCGATGCCAGCGAGCCATCTCTTTCCTGACCTGCTGGCCTCTGTAGGCTGTCTGAAGGACGATAGCAGCGCTGCGCATTTTTTGGTATTTTTGCATCTGTTCTTTTGCTGCCACAGTGGCCCGATACCTCAGCTGAATTGTGAGAACAGAGGATTTTAAGGTAAGATACTGCTTGTGTTCACAGTGTGTTTTGTAAGCTCTCTGGATAACACTGGCAGCCAGATGCCTTTGTCTGATGATTTGTCTGGATTTCATTCCACGATATGCAGCCTGTAACACGACAGCAGCTTTTCTGCACCGTTGATAATGTTTTATCTCAACGTTTCTCTGTCTCTGGGCTCTAAACCTCTGCTGTAAGACACAGGCTGCCCAGCGTTGTCTCCTGAAGGCTAACTGCTGCTTATGCCTCTTGAAGTTTGCTTGAATGACAGTAGCTGCCCTGTGCATCTTGGCAATGTTGGTTCGCACGTGATAACCTCTGAAAGCTGCCTGAAGAATAATGGCTGAATGTCTTGCTTTCAGCAACTTTTCCCTTTCTTGCCTCTGAAGAATACATGCCCGATAGTATCGCTGGATGATGATGGCGGACAGACGCATAGCCTGGAATTTGACTTCCTTACTGTGCTTTCTGAATGCAGACTGGATCACAGTGGCAGCTTGATGCCAACGAGCAACCTCCTTTCTGGCCTGCTGGCCTCTGTATGCTGCTTGAAGGATGACTGCTGCTCGGCGCATTTGCTGGTATTGTTTCATTTGTGCCTTTGCTGCCACAGTGGCCCGATACCTCCGCTGAAGTTTCACCACTGCCTCCCTCTTCCTTTGGAAGATGCGCCTCTGCACTGAGCATCTCCAGCACGACTGGATCACAATGGCTGCTTGATTTTGTCGGTTAATGTCCCTCCTGACACACCAGCCTCTGAATGCTGCCTGAAGGATGATGGTGGATCGTTTCATGTTCAGGAACTTTTCTCTGTCTTGTCTTTGAAGAATACATGAGCGATAGTACCTTTGGATGATGATGGCAGACAGACGCATGGCCTGGAATTTGACTTCCTTACTGTACTTTTTGAATGCAGACTGTATAACAGTGGCAGCTTGATGCCAACGAGCAACCTCTTTCCTGACCTGCCAGCCTCTGTATGCTGCCTGAACGATGATGGCTGCTCTGCGCATTTGGTTGTATTGTTTCATTTGTTCCTTTGCTGCTACAGTAGCCCGATACCTGCGCTGAATGGTGAGGACTGAAGATTTCAAGGTAAGATACTGCTTGCGCTCACAGTGTGCTCTGTAAGCTCCCTGGATAACACTGGCAGCCTGATGTCTTTGTTTGATGATTCGTCTGGATTTCATTCCACGGAAGGCAGCTTGTAAGACAACAGCAGCATTTCTCTTGGCACTCAGGGCGTGCATCTCCTCTCTCATTTTCCTGTTGGCTCTGTAACGTGTTTGCAATACATTGACAGCCCAGTGGAACATCTTGTAGTAGGTTCTCTGCTGGTACCGTCGGAAGTGAGACTGAATTGTTAGAGCTGCAGCATGCTGAATACGCAACTGCTTTCTGACCTCACATCCTCTGTAGGCTGCCTGCAGACAAATGACTGCCCTGCGCTTTGACAGATAGTCCAAACGGTATTTTCTTGCCAGGGTCACTGCTCTGTACCTCTGCTGACAAACCAAAGCTGCTGCCTTGATAGCTAGGAACCTATTCCTATCCTGAATGCTGAGAAACTTTCTCTGAATGATTGTAGCAGCTCGATGCATCTCCTTAATCTTCCTCCTGGCCCTGTGGCCACGATATGCTGCCTGGATGACTATAGCTGCAGATTTCATTGTTCTGTACCTCTGCATCTGTTGATCCCTGAGCATTTTGGCCCTGTAGTGTTCCTGAATAATGATGGCAGCACACTTGGCGGCAAAGTAAGCCATACACATTCTGTGCATCCTGAATTGAGCTTGGATTGCTCTGGCAGCATTGTGCCTCTTCTTTAGGTCTTCTCTCACTCTAAATCCCCGGTAGACAGCTTGTATCTTTATGGCAGCCTGCTTTAGCTCTCTGTATTCATTTTTCTGTGCCCTGCAGACTAGAAGAGCTCTGTATCGGCATTGGATGATAATCGCTGCACTTTGTAGGAGAAAATATTGTTTCCTACATAAAAACATCTTAACTGAGGACTGAATGACAGTCGCCGCCCAGTGCTTTTTCTTCAGCTCTGTCCTAACTCTCATGCCTCTGAATCCAGCTTGGAGAGTAACACAGGCTTCTTTCATGTGTAGGTATGCTTTCCTCATCTCCTTTCCAGCCACATAAGCTCTGTAGTGATGCTGTATGACTACAGCAGCGGCCTTCTCGGACTTGTACTCTGCTTGAGCTTTGTGCCGACGGTAGTAAGCCTGTATCAGTGTTGCACATTGATGCCGCTTTTCGATCCTCTTCCTGTCAGCTCTGCCTCTCCAGTTAGCTTGTATAGTGAGCACAGCATTTCTAAGAGCATCATAATCCTTCTTTGTCTTACGAGCCAAAATTGTGGCTCTGTACTTTTGCTCTACCACAGCTGCAGCTTTTCTCAAGAGAAGGTAGCGCCTTTGGGCAGCATACTTCCTAAAAGCTGCCTGGATCACTGTTGCTGCCTTGTGCTGTTTTTTCAGGGACTCCCGAGCCACTTTTCCACGATAAGCTGCCTGTATGGTAATGGCAGCACATCTTATCCTCACAAACATTTGCCTTTCCACGTTTCTTTCCACAGAGGCCCTGAACCAACGCTGGATTAATACTGCAGCACATGTCAGCTTCGCCACCTGTTTTCTGACAGCATGCCCTCTGAAGGCACTCTGAATGACAATAGCTGAGTGGTGCTGCAACTTCATCATCTGAAAGCAGCGCCTCTGTGCATGACCTCTGTATTGGGCTTGAATGACCACAGTGCTTGTCTTGATCTTTCTGTATTGGTGGAGACAACTCTGCATTCTATACCAAGACTGAATCCTTACAGCAGCAGCAGTTCTTTCAGCCATTTTTTCCTTGTACCAGTTCTTAAACACAGCTTGTATCACTTTGGCAGCACGGTTTTCCTTTTCCGTTTTCTGGGTTTTCCATCTTCTGTACCCTCTCTGTATTTTCACCACTGCCGTTCTAAGGGAGAGATAATGTTCCCGATCTCCTCTTGCAAGAGCCCATGCTCGTGAGTGCTTCTGAATGACTGTTGCCGCCCAGCAGATTCTCCCATAAGCAGAGGCTGCCCTCCTCATTCGCCATTGTGCTTGGACAACAATGGCATAGTATCTGAGGCGCTGGTAAGCCCTCATGGTCGAAAACATCCTCCATTGAGCCTGTAGGGACAAGATAAGAACCATCTATTCAAAGGATTAAGGTTATCAATTACACAAGAAGCCTTCATCACGAAGGAAGTGGCTTTGCTGTAACAAAGTGGACAAAAAAGCAAAATCACAAAAGTTGACTAGACATGAAAAATTCAAAGTGTTGTTGGCCAAACTCTTTTACAACTGTAATGCCTGAGGTAAGAAAAATATACTCTTATTCCTACTGTAACATCTGTTATGTGATGTTTGTATATTTACTCAAAAACTCATGTCAACTTGGCCATTTATATTTTGTTAACAGCCCCTGTCATTCTCACATATGTAATAAACACCTACCTGGATGACAGTTGCGGCGTCATGCTGCAGAGCCCGAAGTTGAGCCTCTTTTTTCAGCCTCAGCCTGTTGCGGGCTACATAACCCCTCCAGACTGTTTGGATGATAACGGCAGATTGATTCTGCCTCTTAGCTCTGCGTCTCTGGAGAAAACTCCTCCCAACTGCTTGGATTTTCACAGCAGCCATGTTTCTTTCCTGTAACCAAACAAAATCAAGAAACAAGATAAACGTATTATTGTTCATCCATCACAATATGGCTCATATTATTTTCTTTACTGACCTCCAGAACAGGTGCAATGTAACTTATCTGACTACCAGTGCAACAAAATGTTTTACTGAAACAGCATTTTTTTTTTTTCTCCAGACGGTGAACGACAGAGATTTGGGTTTTTTGCCACTTGGGGGCAGTGGAAACAACATTGACGTATAATCAGCTGCCTGCTGCAGCCTATGAAAGCAGTGGGAGTGAACCAAAACAGTAAAGTTGTGGGCCAGACGGCTAAACAATTAGTTGAAACTCACTATAAAGCTACATAAAGCCGAGGTGAGCTGCAGAATCGGTTCACCACTACAGGCAACCTCTTTCACATTGTCATTTGATACAATGTCATTATAAAACTATCGATTACAGATGCTTTAAGAGAAGGAGACAGACTCATTTTCAGGTTTGTGCACCTGATTGACCTTTAAAATAATTCAAAGATAGCACAGTGCTCGACGGCTATATCACACAAATAAAAAAACAAATAAAGCTAATTTGTAATGTAATCATTACAGGGTTCATACAGCTTTTTTAAGAGTAAAATTCAAACACTTTTCAAGCACTTTCAAGGTACCTAAACCAAAAATTTTGAGACAATAAACAAATATGACGACGGAATTATTTCATTTCAGATATTAGAAGTGTAGAGGAAACACCAGATTATGTTGAAAATCAAGCATTTTTCAAGAAGTATATTCGAATCCAAGCATATTCCTAACCATAATGGTTAAAATAAAGCACTTTCCAAACTTTCAAGACTTTGTACAAATCCTGTCATTCAATATAAGGAAATTATAAATAAGATAAATATTGCACAGCATTCCTTTAATTTATCTGCACTTAAAAGTGTCTCTGTGATATTTAACTGAATAAAATATTTAAATAAAAAGCAGCGACAGAAATTACTTACACAACAACAGTGCAATCATGACCAACCCAGTAATCACTGGCGCACTTTACTTTTTACTGCAACCAGAACATGGTCAGCAAAAAATCTAACAATAAAACCCAATAAAATTGAAAAGAAAGCAGGACACCTAAAACAGCAATTTCAGATTTTCTTTTTAAAGTCACTGTACTCTGTGACTCTATGCAGACATGAATGAATAAAGTGTTGAGTTGGATTTGCGAAAATAAATGGAATAGAATAAATCAGATAAATAAAACTCAGAACGAACATTGAACCAACCTTGTAGAGCTGCAGGTCTTTCTTTAACCTGTATTTCCTCCAGGCGCCCTGTATGACCCGAGCTGCTCTGGTTTCGTTCCGCAGGTCCAGAAGACGAGCACACAGGAAGGACAGGTAAGACATCACAACCTGGAAAGAAACAGATGTGGATGAAGGAAGCGGTGTAGCATTTCACTCTGGTCTCGACACCAATTTTCAGACATCTTGGGGTTATTTTAGGATACATTTTTTATCATTGTGGATGTTGGCTTTCCCTCCCCCACATCTACAGATTTAATGATGATTTAGAGCAATTTTCATGGTCAGTCTAAACCCTGATTACTTTATCCTTTCCAAATATGAAACATTCACTGAGTATTTTTAAAAATGGATCAAAAAAATGATTGATTTGCCATGAAAAGTAATGCCAGTTGATATTTCACAGTAAAAACATGATTTACTGTATACAGGGTTTGTACAGATATTTAAGCAAAATTCAAGCACTTTCAAGGTACCTAAAGCCAACATTTCCAAACTCTCGAAGCTTTATCATTACATCTAAATAGTTACTGTAAATGCCAGGAGACAACGAACAAATATGACGACGGGATCATTTCATTTGATTTGATTGTGTAGAGGAAACAACCGATTATGTTGAAAATCAAGCATATTCCTAACCTTGAAAACATAACGGTTAAAATTAAGCATTTTCCAAATCTTCAAGACTTTGTACAAACCCTGTGTATACTGTGATAAAATCTTGAGGCAACAACATAACAAAGAGTGAGGTGTTCAATCCCTGACCAACTAATCTGCATTTGCCTCTTGAAAAACCAGATTGGACAAAAAAATAAAATTGCTGCCGATGGTGGAGAAAACCTCCTTTCTGGTCTCACCTTCTCATTGGGGATGGTGTTGGACATGTCGGCTGGGTTGATCATGGCAGGAACTCCGCCCAGGAAAGACACAGCAGTGTTGACCAGTCTGAAGTTGTTTTTCTCATTCTCCAGTAGCTCTTTAAATTCCACTGACGGAGAATCCGGGCCTGTTCACAAAAACAACACACATACTGTCATTACAAGCCAATTACATCATATAGTTTGCAAACATACATTTGACTTTTGAGGCATGACATGCCACCATTTACTCATCTCTAAACTTGTGTCACTGTAATTTAAAATAATAGTGGTCTTTATATCCTTTGAAGCAGGCAGAAATCAAGTTAAGGTGAACAACATTTTGCATTTAAGTAGAACTGTGGCCATGAATTCATTTTTATTTTTTTTTTACTTTCATAACTTGGAAAACTCTCTTCATTAATGTTTGTGTCCAATAAACAGGTGTGTTTACTGTAGATGAAGCCAGCTAAAAATCTCTAACTAATGCAATGAACGTGTTAAACAGGTTGGACAATACATTCTGGTTTATTCCTGTGTCAGCATTCGTGGATTTCCCTGAATGGTTTATTTTTTCACCCTAAACGACGTCTTATCAAATTCCCTGTTTTCCACGCTCTAATGCACCACAAGTGTCTGTGTGATGTGCAAGTGATGTATAAACACCCACTTCAACATGTTTAAAAAGTGCATCTCAAACAGACAATTGCACCGAAGACACAGCTGACAAGTACCGTTCAGGCCTGTCGGCAAGGAGTCAAAGGAGTTGTCGGAGTCGCTGGCTGAGCAGTTGAGCTCCAGGCGGCCCCTCGGTGAGCACTCGACAGTCTGAGTGGTGCTGTGACTGACAGCCTCCTCTGGCAGGAGACTGGGGTGGTAGTGGTGGATAAGATAGCAGAGGACGCGGCCATCCGAGAATGTCACGGTGAAGTTCTCCACCTGCACAGACAGACAGACAACACGCTTCAGTTACGGTTTTCTTAAAGTAGGACTTGTAAGACTGTGACAGTAATTTAGGGCTATGAAAAGAAGCTTGACAACAGTGAAACTATTGTTAGTTGTGCCATGTTTAGATAGAGGTCAAAGGTTACACTGTATTGATGTCATGTCAGAGTTACAGTGAATGTAATGTACTAACAGAAAATCTCTCTCATATCAGTCCCTTAATGGTAACTGCAAATTGGACAAGTTGCTGAGAGTGACTACGTGCTGTTCTCTTGTTTAAAAGTGTATTTTAACTCAACCTGTTCAAGACTTGGTAAAAGCTAATGTTACATTTTAGTGATGCAGGAAAAAAAAACAACTTAAGGATCTTAAGGCATAGAGACAATGAGTAATAAAAGACTTTCTCTGCAAAGTAAATTGAGAGGGAGCAGAATATGACCAAATACCTGCAGGCTAATCACGTCACTGAAAATAAAACTTTCAAACTCACCTTCAGATTGTAGAAGTCACACACAGCTCGGACCCAGTCCATCAGCAGGGTTATCTTGGTGCTGGTGTGTTCATACGCCACCCTGGTCTTTGCGGGACTCGGCTGAAGGCCCCGATCGGCCCTCAGAGACGCCAGCCTTCGTTTGGTCCTTGAGGTTCTCTTCAGGAAGCCGATTTCCTCCCTCAGCTGATCCTCGTCCAAAATCACCTCCACCTTAACAGATTATTTGATAACAGCATATCAGTCAACTCTTTCCACATTTCAGGGAAGAAAAAAAATGGACTTCAATTTTGTGAACGACCAATTGGAAACAAAGTCGGATACACACATGAAATGCGAAGATGATTTTCCACAAGAGGCTCAGTGTCTTCTCTCTGTGTCCATCCACAATGTCTCTGGAATCAATGGTGGAGCCTGAAAAGAAAAGACGCAATGCTTAAAAACCTTTGAACCACATCAGTTAATTGCGTTAAAGTCGTTAAACATTCTCTTGTTCTTCCTTCTCAAACATGATGATTTTCATATCTTTGTAAATTGAATATCTTTGGATTTGACCCCAAGATAGGGGTTTTTGTTTTTTCATAATTTTAAATACTGACATTTTGTACATTAGGCAGTAAACTGAAAATGATAAGACATTCATTGCTAGCAAAAATAATCATTAATTAGTCCAAACATTTGCTGGTTCCACCTTATCTATATCTGTTATTGTAAACTGAATATCTTTGGCTTTTGGTTCGACAAAAGAAATTTGAAAAGATCGCCTTGAGCTTTGGGAATTAGAGTTGGGAACTTTTCACCATTTCACCACCAATAATAATTGACAGATTGATTGATAGATAATGAGAAGAATTGTTAGTTGCAGCCCTGTATTACTGTTAATTTCATGTTTGTCTATTAATGATTCCATTACCTGTTTAGGCATTAAAAGGCAGCCATTACTGAAGCCATTTTATGATTTAAAAAGCCAGTTTAAAAGCATGAGGTATTGTCTTTTTTGTGATTAAGTTGATAAAGTGTGCAAAGCTATTGTGTTTACGCATTTCTTTTCTGTCTTTTAACGCTACCTTTCATCCTGGACTGCTTAGTCACTCTGACACATGTTCACTTTATGCAGAAGTGCACAGATACAAATAATCATATCGCCACACACATCCGCTGCAGCGTCACAGAGGGCAAAGCAATCCAATTATGTCACTGTGCAGCTGTACAACAACAGCTGTTTGTGAGCAAACCCAAAAGGTGTGCAGTGAAATGGCAGGTGTTCATGCTCAAGTGAAAGACGTAGTAAATGATCTACGTCCACATACGAGCCACAGTTGTGGAAAATACAATGAATATGTAACACCTCTGTGAAAAGAAAACATCACACGGGAACGTATAGAACGTTGAATCTCATTTTGTGGAGGGCAGAACTTGCTTTCAGGTTGGGCGTCTCCCCGCTCAGGAGAAAAATCATAATTACCGTGTTCATCCTTGAGGTCGACCCCTTTGCTTTTGAGCACTTGCAAAGCCATGTCGACGTTGTGGACCTTCTGCAGCCGGCTGATGGCTGGCAGACGGAGCTTGGCCGACAAACTCCAGTCCTGGATGAGGAGCTCCATCACACGCCTGGAAGCAAACCCCACATGAAGAAACATACTTTATATAATGAAGATGTATAAGAATCTTTGTTTGCCTCTAGTTTTGACATATCAGGGACTATTTAACTGACAGGTTTCCAATTTTATTTCATCTTTTACTTTTGCAAGATTCCTGCCAAAGATCTTTTAGAAATGGTTCATGTACTTTCCACAGCTGCATGGTGTGCAGCCCAAAATTCATGACCGCACCAACAAACATGTAAGCTTGCAGACACCCAATGTAGTATAAACAGAACCACATCCACGTCTGTTTTGCAGTATATTTGACCCTTAAGTCTGCCTTTTTCCTGATGAGGTTATCATGTTGTTCTTTTGATTCTTTTCAGCTTAAATCGCTGTGTGAAGCCCCTCCACACTTAACCCTCCTAAAGCCAGGGAAAGACCCATAAAGAAGAAGTCTAAAGGCAAAGAATACTAGTCTAATCACGGGAGAAGAGATTTACTCTACAAGTATGTGCTGGGTCTTTGCTATTACATTTTTCAACCTGTATTTGTGTGCATTACTGGAAGGAAATACGCTAAAAAATAAACTTCAACAGACACACACATTGGAGATTGAGCTATGATCAGAGAGCATTGGCAGGGCAGTTACTCCCAGGGAGGAAATCCCCGGTCTGAAA
The DNA here is from genome assembly GCA_008360985.2 of Macquaria ambigua. Classification (NCBI taxonomy): domain Eukaryota; kingdom Metazoa; phylum Chordata; class Actinopteri; order Centrarchiformes; family Percichthyidae; genus Macquaria; species Macquaria ambigua. The sequence goes on along the minus strand of VMKM01001649.1, from coordinate 103,440 downwards.
CTGCTCTGCTGAACACCAAATCCCTCCCAGCTGCAGGGAAACTGCCGTGTAGCCGAGCCTGACCTCTGAGAAAAGCGAAATATCCCAACGGGGATCAGAGCAACACATTAAAATTCATGACGGTTCACGCACACTAGACGAATGCCACATTTCAAGTCAACTGCCAAATTCTTCACAGCGAAGTTGAACTCGTCCAGGGGCGTCTGAACGTGGGAGACGGGTAAGCCGAGGTAGCCGAGGTGCCGTGGGAGGATCCCCTCTCCGCTCAGGAAGTCCCTGGAGAAGGCCAGGAGCAGGTCTTTACTTGTCTGTAAAAAAAACAAAACAAAACAAAACACAACACAAGCACACAGCAAGGCAGAGGTTAATGAAACCCAAAAAGATCTAATGAGGATCTACACTATATGAAAAATTGATGACAAATAAACATTCAACTAAATATATAAAAGAAAAATGGGAGTCAGAGTGTAAATCTACCATGCTGGAGAGAATGTGGAGTACTAGATGCATCTCACTCACATATATTTTGGAAGTGCCACAAGTTATTGATGTTTTGGAAAACTGTATACAGCATTTTGTAAAAAGATACAAGGATATGACATCCCTATGAGCTACATGGTACGCCATCTGTGTCATTTTAATTTTACTAGAGATAATGTATTCTGGTTGTTAATAGCTAGTAAAAAAAAAGCTATCACAAGGAAATGGGGTCTTTCTATATTATTTTTTGTTGTTTTTATGTTTGTCTGTTAACATGTTCTGCTGACAGCACAGAAACAGACGTTGGTCACACACAGTGAAGCCCTGATGGAGCAAATGGGTGTACTTCATTTTTCTCCATTTATCTGACTTTTATCTTAATTATTATGTACTAAAAATAAGCCTAATTTTACTCTTACTTTTGGTATAAACAGCATCAGGTCTCAGGCAGGAAAAAAAAAAAAAAGATCCAAGACAAGATACAAATTCTAAAATGATGTAAAAGACAAATGCAAAGTCATTCACCAAATATCTGATTTGACTTATTTGACACGGCTGTACCTTTGGCCTTTAATGAGTTAGCGATTTAATGTTTTTTATGTATTTAATGTTTGCTGTTGGCATGGGAAGGTTTTGGCCTACCTTGAACTCTGCATCCAAGCAGAACAGACAGGGGTTGTGCTCGATCAGCCGAGACTCTTTGGCTTTGTCCAGGAAGCACACCAGCAGGAGCAGCTTCTTCAGCGTGAAGCGAGACAGCGCCTCCTCGTGGCCTAACCAAGGAAAGGTAAAGAGATGTTAACACATTTGTTTTGTTATACGTACACTACAGAGGAAATTCTAATAGTTTTAAATGAATTACCTTACTTTCATCATAACACGTCTTAAATGAATAGGAACTCTAACTCTGACCAAATGCAAATTTCTATTTTCCAATAAAGGACCACAATAAGTATCCTTTTAAGCGTGTGCTTAACAGATGCAAGTGGGATTCAAAGAAAAAACTAACACCAGTGACCGTTATCTTAAGATCTATAGCAAAGGTGGATTTTTGGGAGGGCAGAAACTTTGCAGTATATTCCTGGAAGAATTTCAGGAATAAAAATTAAAGTTGGGAATTTGGGACATTTTATCCAATGATCTAACAGTGACCTTTAATCCCTTTGAGAAAATATTAAATTCCAGTAGAGCTACAATAATTGTTGAACATTTATTGGCAACTATTTTGTTGTAATTTTTTTTGGCAAAAAAAAAAAAAAAAAAAAAAAAACACATTCTTTCAGTACCAGCTTCTCAAAAGGTGAGGATTTGCGGTTTTATATAATTGTAAATTACTGTTAATCTGACCCGGTTTTCTGGCATTTTATAGACTAAATGAATAATCAAATAATCGGCAGACTAATGTGTGATGAAAATAATTGTAAATTGCAGTTCTGAATTTCAGGGAATTCTAGATCTTGCAGCATTAATGGGAAATCAGTACAACTGCAACCCATTGCACACACTGCATTATGCCTTTAGTTGGTGAGTCTTCAATTACAGATGATTTTGCTCTCATTTTGGAGATATCTGCTATAAAATGTCAGTTGTTGTGTTGTCAGCTGGAAATTTAAAATGTTCTGTTTATGTCGGTGAAGAGAGACAAGAAGTCAAGTTGTTTAATTAAAGTTCAATTCTTACCCAAGTTGTTGATTTTCAATTTGGGTTTGTATTTCTCTCTGCTTATGATATGGAAAGAGAGGTTTGTGTTTCCGCTTGTGTGGGGAAAGGGGAAATACAACCTGAGCTGATAAAGTCTGTATCTTTTGGTCATTCGATTTCCCTTTCAGAGGCAGGTATTAAAAAACAAAAACGGGTCAGAATTTCGTTTTTTCTGGGCATTAAAAAAAAAAAAAAAAAAGTGTTTTCCTGTTTTCATATTGAAGTGGGTAATCAAATTAATTAGAAAAAAAAAATCAAAAAAACAAGTCCAATTTCTGTTTTTCTTTATTTTTTCCAGATTTGTGGATTTCTGTATGCGCTGAAAGTGACCACTGCACGCACCTCACGAGAGCACGCAGAGACGAAAAGTGTAATACTATCAGACATTTTAATGATGATTTCTGAGGAGATTTAGTGTTTATGGCAGATATTAACCTCTACTGCATTACGGCATTATTAGACCAGAATTATTGGATTCAAATATACTACAAGTAGTTCCCAAGGAAGGTCTCCACCTCAAAATGATTCCTGAAATGTTTGCAGCTCTGACAGTAACACGTCAGACAACACAATAACTCTGCTCTTAATTTACCGTCTTTGTAAAGGTGAGGCACTTTTGCGTGTCTGAAGTCAGCAGCGATGTCTGGGTTCCAGAGCAGCCGCTGGAGGACGAACATGGCCAGGCCCACGGCATCGCTGTTGCTCTCCAGTGAGATCAACTCCCCGTAGATCGTCTGAGAATGAAGACGTGTGTGTTTAGCAAGCATGGCATGGATAGTGAAGAAAACTAACAGTTTGGGGAGACAAATATTAAAAAGCAGAAGGAAACACTGTTGTATCAGAATACCTCAAGCCCAATCCGCAACCACAGCGGATTGTATGAAAGAAGCCAGTTGAGGACTTTTCGGCGTTCACCTGAAAGACGACAAAAAAAAACAAAAAAAAAAAAAAAAAAACAAACAAGAAAATAATGTTACTTTCAGGTTTATCCAAGGTTTGAGAGGAACTTCAGAGCACTTAAAAACCCTACATCGGCAGGTTTCATAACATTATGTTCATTCACCTATGTCCTTCCAAAGATGGCGGTCTTTTCGGACGAGCAGCCTCTTGGCCTCCACCTCCAGTTCGAGCCTCTGAATAGCCTTGACCATGGCCTCGGATGTGAACAGCTGGCAGGCGGAACGACGGAGGCGGTTTAGCTTCCGTCGGGCCGTGTAGGTGCTGAAAGACATCTCCTCTTTGGTGGGAGCTTTAGGCACACTGAACTTGTCATCGCTGCCCATGGCAATGGAGACGGCGTTCACTACACGAGAAACAAAGGAAAAAGGAAAAGTTTAAGACTTTTATAGACTTATAATGTCCCTTGTACAAACACCTAGAGTTAAGATAAATAAAGATTCCACTGCAAATGATCTGGAAACTACTCTAAGAGCGTGCTAATTCATATATTTCTTGATAGCAAACACTACACTCTGCACTCCCGCCTCCTATAAATAAAGATTTCGCCCACATCATGTTTGAGTAGTGAAAGCCTGCTCAATGTCTGAATGGATGTTACCTTTAGCGACTTCAGTGTTGACTTTAAAGTCATCTGGCGTGAGGACGTAGTTGATCCACCACGTGAATCCCCTCTCCTGCTTCTCAATCCACCTCTCGTCGTAGAACATGTTCTTGGCAGCAAACGGCATTGGGTGTCTCGGTATGGCTGGAGAAAAAAATAAAAAGGAGTAGACGCAGAACACAAGACAAAGTTTTAAGATAAACAAAAGCAAACGCACCACAAAAGCTCATTTTACAGTGTTCTGCCATCAAATACCTGTTTGCGCTGGCTTAATGAAGGTCAGCTTTGACTGCGCCACAGCAACAACTTTTGCCGTCTTCACAGATGGAGCGCCAGATGACTTCAGAGACTGGGCCGCTGTGAACAATAGGAAAAAAAATGTGGAATTTCACCACAAATTAAGTAGGCAAATACATTTGAACCCTCACTCACCGACAGACCTGCACTACAAGACCAGCAATGAACTCTTATTTGAGAGGTATTCCCCCTTCAGAAGGCAATTTATACATCATTTTATACCTCGTGAAGTGAGTTTGGAGCTCGGTTGCTTTGCCTGGGCAGGAACCACAGACCTTGCAGTCTTTAGAGATGATATAGTCATTGAGCGCACCGAGCCTGTGGGGCAGAGGAAAAGGATTATTGTAAACACAGAGGATCTAGAAACAAGGCAGATATTTATCCATCTACAGAGGCTGATCTGAAGATCTGACTCCAGGATGCAACTACCTGCAACAGTCAGTGAGGATATGTAGAGTAAGAAAACTAACAGTTTGAGTGTTTCTGTTATATTGATTTAAAAAATTTAAAAAAATGTATAACCTTCATGAAGGTAGGGTTTATTGCAGGCCATTCGCTCACCTGCTGTTCTCGGCTGTTGCCTCTGTGATGCACTTCTCCTCTCCTGGACCAATCTCGGGGGCTCCGTTTTTCCAGCTACCACCCTGCTCCTTTTGACGCGCTCCGTTTTCTCAGCATCCTCAATCTTCCCGTCACTTTTCAAATACTCCTCGCTCTTTCTCTTCTTGCTCTTCACCACCATACGCACAGGAAACGGGTCTTCCTGAGCGGGCGGAGGTGCCAAAACAGTTGGAGACAAGAAGTGCACGTCGCGGCTTGATGTGAGGTTGAGGTGAAGAGGGGAGGATGAACCCAGGGGCGACGGAGAGGTGACTGCAGGAGATGGGGAAGTGACTGAGAAAGAGAAGTGAGCAGGAGCCATGGATGGAGGGGAGGTGACAGGGAAGGTGATGGGTGTAGGCAAGTCGTCGAGCCGTGGAGTCAGGCTGGAGGAGGTAAACTCCTGGGCTTGATGTCCGTTGTCACACACGGAGCTGGCAGCCTCAGAGTTTTGCCATCTATTGGTTCCTGTGTCTGGGTCTATAACAGGAAGGCTCGGAGTTCCTGGTCCAGACTCGCACTGACTGCTGCCATCAGACAGCTCAAGTGTTTTCTCTAAGAGCCTTCGCCTTGACTTTTTTATTTTCCTTTCACTCGAACTGTTTCCCTCCACTGGTGCTTTGCTCTTGGTCACTGTGGCAGAGGTAAAAGAGGCCTTTTTGACCATTTCCGTAGCCATAACCGCTTCTGAAACAACAAACTCACTCACAACAACCTTTTTGCTGACAAAGAAAGTAAGTCTCGGCTCAATGGACTCCGACACCTGTGGGCTATCAGGTAACGCTTTGTGGACATTTCTGTCAGGTCCGCGGCCACGATTCCCACTCTTAGATTCCAGTGAATCTGAAAAGTCACAGCTCGAACTAGTGTCTCGAGGACTGGCGTTAATGTGGCTCAGATCAGAATCAATGAGGGCCAGTGCATCTTTCAAAGACAGAACTGGGGTTCCAGTTAGCCCACTGTCCGCATCACCAGCATCAGCCACAGACTTCACAGTAGCAGAAAGTGGGCTATCTGACTGAATATGAGGCATGAGCCTCTTATACGTCTCTGGTGTCCCAATAGGTGACAGCGTCCTGTTAAGCATTTTGGTAAGATCTTTGTTTTCAGGTTTGGCCACCAAGGCATCTGGGCTACCAGACACGTTGCCAGAGTGCATCCGCTTTCCGGCTGGGACGAGTAGGACAAGAGGAGAGTTCCCCTGAACGTGATGGATATTCTCCTGGTCCAACAAGGCCAGAGACCGTCGGCTGTGGGTGGAATTCAAGGCCCTCTGCTCCTCTGATTTCTGAGGGTAATCGTCAATGGGACTGTGCTTGGAGAGGGACCTCTCTCTGACAGCTTTGCCGTCATTGAGAGAAGAAAGTGGACTACGTGGCTTCTCTCGTTTGTACTGTGGCTTTCGGGACACTTGGAAGGTTTTATTGGCTGCCATCTTCAGTGGTTGTTCTGTTTTCTTTCTCCTGGGTGCAGCTACTTTTTCACCCTCCCTTTTGTTTTTGATTGTGTCCCATAAGCTTTTCTGAAACACAAAAGAAAAACACACAAGATATATGCCATTTCAAAACTACAGTATTAGATGTACTTTTTCTAGAGCTTGTGCCAGGTTTAAATTAGGACTGAGTTTAGGGCTGCAACCAACTAATAATCTATTAATCTGCGATTCATCATTTCATGTATATAACATCAGGAAACAGTCAAAAAACACCCATCACAATTTCCTAGAACTCAAGGTAATGTCATTAAAAGTCTTGTTTGGCCGACAAATTGGTTCAAAATCTATAAATATTCAATTAACTAAAATGTTAAGACAAGAAAAAGCAGTACATTTTCACACGTGAGAAACTTTAACAAGATAATTGTTAATTTTTTTACTTAAAAAATGACTTCAACAATTAATCGATTTTCAAACTAGTTGCAGACAGATTTTCTGCCAATTGATTAATCGGCTAACTGTTGCAGCTCTACCGGAATCAATAAGAATCTTCATCTATTTGAGTGCAACTGTAGCTGTAACCACAGATATAAATATATATATGGCTGTAATAGCGTCTGTGTTCATCTGAGGATATTTACTTTTTTCTTTTTTGGTGCTTCCGCTCTCCCCAGCAGAATAGCCTGGTGCTTGAGGACCCCATTGGCATTGAAGATGATGAGCTCTCTGAGTCCACCTTCTTCTGTTGGTGTCCAGGTTACTGTCAAACTGAATGAGCCCTCAGGCTGCAAACACAAAGCATAAAGCAAGTTGTGGACCAACTGAAAACTTACAATGGATGCAAGGAGGACAAAACAAATGTCATTAAGTGTATATTGATCGATATGTCTATTCAACTAGGGGAAAAAATAAATGCGGGACATGGCGTGAATTGTGTTCCTTCATGTACAGAAAAGCTGTTAGCTAGCTAATAACATACCTGGATCGTGAACGTGTTGTGGTCCACGGAAAAGCCTTTACTTGAGGGGATCCTCTCAACAGTAACCTCCGCTTCTACATCCTCTGTAGGGTTCTCAACACGCAGAACAGCCGACTTGGAGGTTCCCAACTTTACCGCTCCAAATGTAACAAAAGGAGCCTTTGAAAACTGGATCAAGCTCAAAATCGGAACATCATTCTCCTTGTTGGCGTTGTCTCTCTTTACTGGACTGAAATCCAGAAATCCTCTCCGTGTTGAAGTTACCGTTTCTGACATTTTAAATGAAAAAAAATAGCAGTAGCTTAATAGAAAGCAACATGTTATGTAGTTAGTTAAACGTCTAGCAATCCATGTGCGCTGCTACCAATGTTGATTACTAACTAGATCTGCCCCGATACTAGCAAACGTTAAAACACGCTTCCTTCAACAACACACTGAAAGACGTTCTAATTTGAAATACGGTCGTTGTTTTATCAGCCAATGATAAGCGGGGGATGGCTATGTCTTGTCCAATGGGTAAAGAGAAAAGATCGAATCCATATGAATACACAGCTATCGTCCAATCAGTTAACGACTAAATGTTTAAACTGCCGTAAGCCACGCCCATAGACGGAGAGACCAAAAACCGAAGCTGTGTCACTCTAATCTTATTTTCGACACCACTAAATTCAAAAAATTAATTTATTCTCTCACTTATTTTGATCAAATTCCACCCAAGCCGAAGTAATGCTAAGAACCAGAACTAAGATTTTTCTATTCAAAATTTCCGTAGAGTAGAGCGCATGCGTGGTTTACATGTCTCCTCTAAACAAGATTGTGGTCCAACATTTTAGTGTTGAGCGATATCTCTGTCTATTTAAACGATCTTTGCATCAACTTGCACGTTATTTCTCTGTCGGGTTTATATGACAGTGTTTGACACAAATAATATAATCCTAACTTTTTTTTGTTCGACTTTATCGCGTTAGTGAATGTTAAATCATTTTTTAATCACAACATCTCGCAAAACAAAAATAGTTTACTATTAGATTGAATTAGCTCTGTAGAAAAGTGGTTGCACTTATCGGAAAGACAGCTCGCCGTGATCGTATAGTGGTTAGTACTCTGCGTTGTGGCCGCAGCAACCCCGGTTCGAATCCGGGTCACGGCAGTCTTTTGACGACAGGTTTCTGTTGAAAGTCGAAATAAGTCTTGGACAAACCAAACCCACTACGTAAACATTGCAAGTAACTGGCCATTTCCATTTTCTGCTACTTCTACTCCGCTACATTTCAGAGGGAAATATTGTACTTTTTACTGTGATTTAAGATTAACAATACAAAATATAATAAACAAATAAATTGTGATTTATTATTAAGGGTGAAGATAAGACTTTATTGATCCCCAGGGAGACATTCACAAGCTATCCAGCAGTATATAAATTAATTAAAATTATCCACCTTTACCAGCTGCAATATTAACATTATGTAGGTCTACACATCGAACGAATCAATAATTATAATCCAATAAACATTATTCTGAAATATACCATTCTGCATAGTGAGAACTTGTACTTTTGGTACTTTAAGTATATTTTTGATGCTAATACTTTTGTACTTTTACTTAAGCACATTTTTTAATGTAGGTCTTTTACTTCTAACAGAGTATTTCTACGCTGTGATATTGCTACTTTTACTTAAGTATAGGGTCTGAGTACTTCTTCCACCGCTGAAAATGTTACTTTACTTAGTTGCTAGTATTAATGTATTATTTTACAATATGATATTTGTAAAATCGAAGTCTGCTAAGTAAGATAACATGAGTTTATAACATTGTACACAGGAATCAGTTTTGCCTTCCCAAAATATTTTAACATACAAGGACCCATGATGACCAGCTGGGGGCAGCCGTGCTCAGGAGTTCAGTATAAGCTTGTGCAGTGTAGTGGTCCAAAACGTACAATCCCACTGTTAAAAGCCTTGTATTCAGTCATCAAATATAATCTTTTTCTATAGATAATGAGGTGACTAAGCATTGAGTCATTGGGAGCATAGACAAGAAAAACTTTTGGATTTTTTTTCTTCAACAGTTTATTTCCAGTTGGTAGTACAAATGAGAACTTCTTAATTAATTTGTTTTTTTTTATTACAACTTTATTGAACCAGGGACATAATAAAAAAAATCAAATGATTAAAATAAAAAATGCAGACAAAACATTAATGTGCTTCACATGTCTTCCAGAAGACTGCCTCGATTCAAATGCCATAATGTATTTAAGTCAAATACGTCATAACTTTCTGTAAATGCCATACTTGAGCCAGGTTACCTCAGAATAACACACATTAAATAAAAAATGTTTTCTTTATATCAGCTGTTGACATGCCTTTGCAGAAAAAAGGCCAAACTTACATGTCTGTGCAGAGACAGAACTCAAGAAATACACTATACTTCGTCATTATATATTTTACCCCACTGTGTTTGTACACAATCCCCACAGTCCAGAAAGTGGAAATACTTGTGACAACAGCTTTATTAGTCCAAACTGTGTTGAAGTCTGCCATATTATCAGTTATCTTCTGTCAAATCACTGGCTTTTTCTATCCACTTCTCTTATGAAGCCATGTGCATTATGTCTGCCATTAGACTTTCAAAGGCCTCACAACTTGCATGTTATGTCTCTCCATAACTACACATATACTCTTCATCTTGTGTCTGTCACTGTGAAATTCCTGCTGAGGTTACTCCCCACAGCTACTCAAGGTAGTGTGAATCCAAGTGAATCTTGAGTCCCCCTCCTCTAAAAAAAAGGCTTATTGTGACTTGACCTTCACTGTGCAGAGTTTGATACTAGAAGCCTGTTTTCACATTCATCGGCTGAAGAGGGAATTTTTCTTTGCACTGTAAATCAGACAACAATGTTTTCACAACTAGTTTGGAAGCTAATCCTGGTCCAGTATGCAACTTACACTAGTGCGACGTGGAAACCTCCAGTGCACATACACTGAAAATGAACTTTAAAGTGAAGTAGGAGACATCTTGTGTCCAGCAGTTAAACTTTTTAAATTAACATTTCCATATTCATAAATTCTATATTTTTTTAATGAGGAAGAGTAGTAGATGTAATTTGAAGGTAGTTTAACTTTTTTCATGCAAAAAACATATCAGACACAAGTTTTATAATCCAAGCAGAGTGTTTTTATGTCTTACAAGATGTATGGAGGGGATCTTTAAAGCAGAAAGCTGGATTTATCGTTTTGAGTGTACTGTTTGCAGACATTAGCATGTCTATAGCAGTGGCTTGAGTTAACCCCCTGGCAGTATCTACCCCTTTGGAGATGTCTCTAACCTCCACTGTCTTTTTGTCTGACCCCCACCCCACCGTCTTTCTACCTTTAACTGATTGTTATCCCTACAAAAGGCCTTTTAAGACATGCTAATATAAATGGAATGCAAGTGTAAGTCAGCATACTTGCATTGCTGACAATGCACAGCGAACAGCGTTGAAGTAAAAGTTTATGTGTGCGGTGGCTGAGAACAGAACGGTGGTCCAAACAGTAAAACACTCGTATCTTCACACCGTGAATCAGTTTTTTAACGATTTATTTCGCTACCTTTCACGGTCGAACAACTTGTTTTGATTCTCCACCCTCTTCAGTTCGAGGCTGACCACGTGACCCGCGCGCCGTCCAATCCCGTGCCAGAAGAACACGGCTCGTAATTTTGAACAGACGGAGAGCAGCCAGCCAAGCAGAGCGGAGTATCATCAGTGCTGCCATTCAAAAGCTGGTAGCAAAACATCCGTAAACCCTTCCCTGAGTAATGGATATTTCTACCTCTTGTCATATCGGAGGAAGTAAAACACTTTAGCGCTGTCTTTTTTTCCTGAAAAATATGAGTACTCATGTTATCACGCCCGGACCGTACCGAGCTACAAAGCTGGTAAGTCAACGTTTGCCAATAAGGTCATTAGCTTGCTAGAGCTGGCTAACAGCTAGCTTAATTCATGCGAAAATTATCGTCAACGGCAGAGCTATGGCTGTTAGCCGTTTTCAAACAAACGTTACACTTTCTTTGTTCAATAATACAACCGTTTATCATTGATTTAATGTCGTCTTTCATGAGTTCTTCCTACTTCCTAACGTTAATCCGGCTAAAAGTTGTTCACTTGTCCAATACATGGCTTTTCCTTCGAGACTTTAAATGTTTTAGAAACTATGACTGCATCTAACGAGTATTCTCAATATCATGATTTGCCTTTATCTAAATTAATCGATTAATATTTTGGTCTATAAAATGTCGGCTTAACTACTACCATAGAAGATTAAGAAAAACACAAAATATTCACAATTGAGAAGGTGGTGATTTTTGCATACATAAATTACTTCAATCGTTATCAAAATTGTTGTTAACGCTAATTCATTTTGTCAGTTGTATCAGCTCTATTAAAAACGAACAAACGAACCTATCAAATCCTAGTCCAGCGGCCTGTCAGTGAATTTCAGTTGTCCTCTTTTATTGTATAAGACTTAGAAAAATTATCCTATTTTGACACAAAAATCAGATCGATAGATACTGAACAGTAAGTCAGGATGAAAAGATAAATGGGGTCAGATATGTCTTGGTTCTAGGGCTGCAACTAAAAATCAGTTTCATTGTCGATCAATTTTATTTTTTTCATCAATCTTTTACTCTGCAACATGTCAGAAGATAGTGGACAATCTCCCACTTTGAAAACAAGGTGATGTCTTCAAGCTGCTTGTGTTTTTTTCCTGACTAAACGTTCACAGCTGATCAAATTCACATACTTCCAAGTTGCATGGAAGTGGGAAATAGTTTTGAATGGTCAAAATTCCAGCAGGGCAGCAACACTTGTTGTACAAACACTTAGTCCAACGATGTTTGACCTGTGGCTCCTGGATGACACTGAGGAAGGCCACAAGCCAAAACTGTTGGTCTCACAATAAATGTGTTCTTTATACTACAAGTGTTTCTGGAGTTTTGACCCTTTAGGACCACTAATCAATGAATGATTGCTGAGAACTTTGTCTTAGAACAGTGCGATACAGACGAAGACATCATTACTTTGTCTCAGTGCCAAAAAGGTTTGTAAACCTCTAACCCCAAACTGCACCAATTCATCCCTCTTTCTCCAGTGGTCCTCAGGTCGATGCTGTCAGGAATGTCCGTCAGTATAGTCTAAAACATTAAAATTAAATTGGATAGTGACGTAAGTTCTGCTGTACATGGACAAGTTAGTCTGTACTAAACTATCTCTTTCTGTCCTCTTTCAGTGGAATGAGGTGACCCGTTTGTTTCGGGCTGGTATGCCCCTCAGGAAACACCGCCAGAACTTCCGCCACTACGCCTCCTGCTTCACCGCCTCTGCCGCTGTGGATTGGCTGCACCAGCTGCTTCGTAGCAACAGCAATTTCGGCCCGGATGTCACCAGGCAGCAGACGGTGCAGCTCCTGAAGAAGTTTGTGAAGAACCATGTGATCGAAGATGTGAAGGGTCGCTGGGGCACGGAGGATCTGGAGGACAACAACATGCTGTACAGGTAGGCAGAGTTTTGGAGAAACGTGCCTTTTAATTATTTAAAAAGACATTGTAGAATCTTTAAAATATGTGTAAATGTTGATGGTGCTCCCCCACACAAAATTAAGTAGTCCATGTCCTTTCTTTTTCCCCAGATTCCCCTCTACTTCTCCTCTGAAGCCCATTCCCCGTCCAGCTCCACCCTCTGCCCCTGGCTCCATTAAGAAAAGGCCTTCATTCAGAGACAAGGAAGGTTTCTTCAGGTTTAGGAGTATCAAGAAGCACGAGAAGGAGACACAGGTGAGCTGGACTGCACATTGATTATTGTATCCATGTTGTGTACAATTTAATCTTCAAGATTAAATGTATACTAACATCACTACATCACCAATCAGCCGCTTTCAAGACAAAATTTACAGTCGGAGGTCTGTTTGTGCTTTTCAGGAAAATGTAGATCCTGCCCTCCAAGCAGGGGGAGAGAATCAGCCAATAGGAGAGCAGCAGGTTCAGAGACGAGAGCTGACAGTGGAGGATGAACAGGAGATCTGGAGAGACACCACCCTGACCCAGTATAAACACAACAAACTGAAAAAAAAACGTTTTTGTGTCATAGACATCTACTGCATGGCTTGTTATATTATTACTAGATTGAAATTACAAGTTTCCTTTTATTCAAATAACCTGTAGAATAAGTAAGAGAGAAAGAATTTGATGCATGAGACCTAAGCAAAGGTTGAAGTCCAGAAAGCATACAGTGAGGAAGATTATTTTGTGTGACTAAACATTGTGTGTTGTGTTTCAGCCTGCAGAGGATTCTGGGTGTTGCATCTCTTGACAGCGTTTTAGATCAACGTCATGTAAACCCACAGAACATCACCCATAATATGACCAAAGTCAACAAGCATGGAGTGGTCACACTGGACGACAAGACCAGTAGGTTTACATATCAACAAAAAGCTTTGGCATCACAAGCAAGCACACAACTTTGTCTTCTCTATTCAGTATTCAGCCTCTCTAATTGCACACATCTTTCGCTGGATTCTCTGTACCATGTGCACTGCTCACTTTAAAAGAACTGTAGTCCACTAAAATATGAGCCTCGACTCTGTTTTTTTTAATACAACCCACAAACAGTACAATACGCTGTAACTGGCAACCGGTCTAACCTGTTAATCATCCCTCTAGATGACCTTCCACACTGGGTTTTGTCTGCCATGAAGAGCCTGGCCAACTGTGAGTAGCAACAAGCGACTCTGTCAGAATTGAGCAATTGGGGAAAAAATAACTAATTTGATGCTGTTGGTTGCATACTTTTTCAACACATACAGTTTGACATATAAATGCCATTACAGAGTTACTTTACTGCATATTCTCAGGAATCTCACCAGTAAGTTTTTAATACAATTATATCAACATTCAGTAAAATAAACACTTGGACTGTTTTTATGTAGATGTTTCGTTAGAAAATTAAAACTTGTACATTGGTTTGTGTTGGGATTATGAATGTAATTTGAGAAGTCTAAGCTTCTGAATATCCTTCACTCTTCATGAACCTGCTGTTTATTTCTAGGGCCGAAGTACGACAGCGCACAGCCGTCCTATCCCGGCTTTGAGAGAGATGTCTTCAAAACGGTGTCTGATTACTTCTACAGCCTTCCGCAGCCTTTACTCACATATGAACTGTACGAACTGTTTATCAACGTCCTGGGTAGGTGTTGTGGACTAATTACATTTGACTATTTCCTGTTACTCCTGACCACAAAACAGCCGTTAAATGGAAATGCTTTTAAAAGGCTTATTTCTAGTAAATGCTGTTATGTTACAGGGAAATGATGCTCAAACTTGACAGGATTGTCAGCAGGATCTTGTTGCTCAATCATGTTGACGTGCTGTTTCCACTAGTGTGCTTTGACCTCTAACAGTGCCTTTTGACTGCTAACAGAGGTTTTGGTTGTTGTCATTTCTGTTTGTGGAGTCCTAACAGCGATGTGAGCAGCTGTACTCTCTGTGTGTATGCCTGTTATGTGTTGTCTCTGTACAGTACAGGTTTGAAGTAACTAAACCCTCTCCCTCCCCTTCACTGTCTGCTTGCACTGACACTCTGCCTGCCCCGCTTGGCTACCTCTGTCTCTGCATCCGCCCTCTCAGTGTTTTGTGGGTACGTTGCAGCGCCCGCGACACACCAACGTGGGAAACGCAAGAAGCCTGACCTCCCCTCAGCCCCCCCTCCAGCCAAGACGTCTTTCCGCTCCACAGAGTGTCTCCTCCTGTCGCTGCTCAGACAGGGGACGTGTGATGAGACGGAGTCGCCAATGAGAGAGGTGCTCGGTGAGAAGCTTCAGTCACGGCTGGCAGCACTGAAAGGAGGTACTGCCAATGCACGTGATGGTCAGTTAGGAGGCAGCTGCATGAGCCTGAGTACAGCTGGTTCTACAAGGCCTCAAACTAGGAGTTGCTCACTGGAAACTATCCTAGATGACACTGCCCCTCTCACCCGGCAGCAGCTATTCCTGTCCAATGACAGCCTGGCATCCTGCGCCTATAGCAACAAGAGCCGGGATGACAGCCCTGCAATCACAACACCCCACAGACATACAGACTTTACATCTGGATCCAAAGCAACCCCCATTACTTCTGAAAATGCTCCAGGAGGTACAACCAGAAATAGACTGTCTGTAGCCGGACTATCAGTCACACAGAGGTCGCGGTCCTTGCGGCCACGCAGCGTAGGCAGCTGTCTGGACATTGTCATAGAAACCAGGGAGGAAGATGTCACGGAGACCAAGTGGCAGGGCCGAGCAACCAGCTGCCTTAACGTGAACACTCCCGCAGACCAGCATCGCTCCTCCTCAGCTTCACGTCCTCCCTTGTTGTCCTCCGATCACCCCTCCTCTTCCTCCTATCATCCTTTCTCCTCCTTCTCTTCATCTGCTATGGCCAAAGTACAAGGGTCTCATGCTACTACAGGACCTAGTGGGCCCAGACCCGCCTCCAGCACCTCTAATCTTTGGTCGCTCCCTGCGCCCACTGTTGTCCGGCGCTGCCTCAGCTCTTTGGACGTGTCGAAGCCACCTCGACCCGTTTCACTGTTCAATCTGCCTGTCCGTGTGCCCACCAGCAACTCCCAGCCCCCCCAACCCAAACCTGAGCACAGTAAGACCCTCTCACGTCTACCTGTCTGTGTGTCTGCTTGTCTATTGATGTCTAATCAAACTAACTCCATCTAACATCTAACCACTACTCGTATGCAAGGTTTTAACTTGGAAGATTAAACTCCTGTTGAACTTAAAGGGTGAAGTCGAGATGAAGATTTCACTTTTTGGTGATCTGTGTTATTGAACATTTCCAAGGTTTCAGTAAACACACTGACAGAACAAAGGAATGAAAGAAAGTACAGGTTCAGGGAGCATAGAGCTCATGTGCAACTTGTTAAATTTGAGATTAGATAGTTTTATACGTTTCTTGCTTTTGGTATGTTTTGTTAGTTACTCTCTGCTGCTTTTAATTTTTGCAGTGTACGTTGCTGCTTTGCCAAGTTTTCTTAAATTTAAGTGAAAGAATTTCCAAACTGGACCCTGCTAAAATAAGGTCTCGATATTTTTCTGCCTTCAGATGAAGTGTCACATGTACCCGCGAGTAGAGAAGCTATCATGCAAATACTACAGTAATAGCATTCCCATAACAGATGAAGTTTTTAGATGACGTTTGCACATTTTACTGTCCTGGATCAGGGCTATAGACTGGGATGTTCATTCTTTTTATATTACAAAATGTTAATAAATCTTACCTGACTCATCTTGCACCGTAGCTGTAGTTGATTAATCTTGTCATCCATCCATCAATCCATTCATCCATTCATCTGTCTAATCTAGTGAATGTGATGTTGCAGTGATTGATGAATGTGGCCATGAAGAGTGATTCTACAGTTTTGTTTCTGCACTGATTGCACTGCAGAATTCACCTGCCCAGTCATCATTACTGTATGACCATACATGTGTGTATGTGTATAGGCCTTCTCCAGCCCCAGTGTGAGCGTGTAGCCATCGAGGCCCTGCAGCTCTGCACCCTCCTCCTCCCCCCCGCCTCCCGCAGGAAGTTGCAGCTCCTCATGAAGATGATGTCACGCATCAGCCAGAACGTGGACATGCCCCGCCTCCACCCCGCCATTGGCACCCGAACACTGGTGAGGCCCGAAAACTGATGTGATCTTTCCTCTAGAAACAAACAACCTACATATTTGTTCCCCTGTAACACTAATTTCCTTTCAGAGGATCAGTGACATATTTATCTTATTGTACATTTATCCATGTGTGTGTCTTAGTGGCTGTTTTGACTGTTTTTTTGTGCATCTCGATCCAGATGGTTCACACCTTTTCAGGCTGTGTGCTGGGCAGCGCTGAGGAGTGTGATTTGGACGAGCTGTTAGCTACCAGACTGGTGTCATTTCTAATGGATCATCAACAAAGCGTCCTCTCGGTCCCGGAGTACCTCCTCAGTGCTATCAATGACCACATACAGTACCTGCGCACAGTACAGGTACACCCTTAAATTGTTACAATACATGCATCCTGGGTGCATGTGGACAAATGGAAAACAACATACACAAATAACTACAGTATAGAGTATATTTGTGGAAAGACAACTCAGCTAAATTGTTTGGTATAGTTGTGAACCACTTTTTGGATGCAGCAATAATATATAGATTGGATTCTATTTTTAGGATTTTTAGCTTAATTTACTGTGGAATTACCTAATGATTACAAACTAGTCAATAAGCAGTCATTAAAGTTAAATCCACAAACACCTGTTTTAGTTTGAACACGCCTCCTATCACAATTCAATGGCTTGTGTTTCACTCGTAGTGCCTTTTTTACCTGCCGTAAATGAAAGCAGTGACAACACTGCAATGTACTTGCTTACAAGTACTAGAGGTAGTATTTCTACTACTTCAGTATTTCTAAGACTGCTACTCTTACTTGCATGCTCTCAGTCTATCACACTCCATAATGTCTACACTGCTGACGAGTGACAGCTATATTTATATGTCTCTCTCTCCTGACCCCAGGTCCCAATCGACAGTGTTTCTAATGTCGATGGCAGCGATCCAGTTTGCGTTCCAGTGCCCATCTACGCGTTTTGCCATCAGATTAGCAGCACTGAGTTTGAACAGCAAAAGCAGGCATCTTCTCAGAAGGCCATGGAGGAGCTGCTGGAGATCCTGCTGACAGACCAAAACATGAGTGAGAAGGAAAGATGCAAGAAACTGAAGCAGGTAACAAAACCCTTAACCAGTTCAGTCAGACTGGGATCCAGTTCAGCATGTATTCGGCAGTTATTCCAGGTCCTATTTTAACCAGTGTAGATAGTACATGTATTGTCTGGAAGTGAAAAATCACATTTTTGTGATGTTTTGTTGACATTCGTGTTTGTAACTTACTATTGAATTGTCATTTGTAACATTTTGCAGCAGTATTTTCAGTCTTCAAATTTGGCAATCATGAATTTTAACTATGACAAAGTAACTTGACACCTCCTCAAAATCTTGTTTTTTTCCTGACCTCCAGCGGGTTAAGGTTGTCCGACCATGTTAAAATTTAAATTATGTGGACCCTCAAGGCCATGTGGACCTGGAAAGTCAATCATGAGTTTTATTGTCTTTGCTTTAGTTTCAGAAGCAGTACCCAGACATCTACAGTCGTCGGTTCCCCTCCTCAGACCCGGAAAACAACAAGCCAAAGATTAAACCTCCTCTCCTCAACATCAAGAAAACCAAAGCTTTCAGCATCAGGAACTAAACTAACCATACAGGTGTCACCGTTATAGAAGCCACAACCTTTACGCTATTTTTGCTGCACTATTACTGCACTGATACGAATAAGAGATTTGGAAAATTCACCTCTCTTTGCAGCCATTAACATTTCCTTGTTACATTGGAAATACTGTTATTCCTGTTATGTCTCATCTATGTACTAATACAGTTAATGCAGGCTGGAAGACTTCTACAATGGTAAATGTGTGTATTCGTGTTGTGTGTATGTGTGTTGACAGCTGAGTAAGCTGAAGGCAGGTAGACAGTTGCTCCTTAGAGCAGTTCACATTAAGTACTGTGTTCAGATGTAACATGTTTTTATGAAGCAGGGTTTTTTTTTGTAAAATGTTTTTTTTTGAGTAACATCTGTTCATTTGGATTAGTCAAATTTTCTCTTTACCCATTTTATTTTCCCCTCACCTGTCGTCTCTGTTGCTAGCTGATACTGTGTGTGTGTGTGTGTGTGTGTGTGTGTGTGTGTGTGTGTGTGTGTGTGTGTGTGTGTGTGTGTGTGTGTGTGCAAGCAAGCTTTAGAGTGCATTTTGGGAGAAAAAAATGTGCAATTCTGAGATCACTGATCCATATGGGAATAATTAGATTATAGATTTCTTAATTTATATGAATGAGTGCTGGATATGTCTTTGGTTGAAGTGTTTCTTGTCATGTTAACTGATTTTATAGACTTGACTAAACATTTTATATCCTAGAATCTCAAGTTTTATTTGAAATGCTCTTTAGTCTTTTGATGTTGAACCTTTGCCTCTGGCTGTCTTTTTTTTTCTTTGTGTGGTGTGTTTTTAAAGCATTTTTACAGTGATGTTTTAGGTTTTCTCATAGGGGAACGTTTTGATTTTCAGGATCTCAGTTTTTCATATACAGCTCAGTTATTTTAAATGGAGCTCAGCTTTCCTAGTTCCTTTTATTCCTCATTTGTGTGTTTCATCTCGAACCCATCCCTGCTTAGTTTTTTGGCTAGAGAAATGTTTTGCACTGGATTTAGGCATTGTGAATGGTCAGTAAGCTTAAGCCAATCATTATAATGGTTAATTTATACATATTTAATGCATATTAGACTCCCTATAGAAGGTTTCACCAGACACGTATTATTTTGGGTACCTATTGCTTCTAATGAGAGTAGCTGGTGTCGGATGGCATTCATTCATTTCAGTGATGCATAAACGGAGGTGCAATACAGAACCCATTTTATGTCAAGTGTCTGAGGAAATGTAACAAGCTTGACTCAAAATGTCAAGCTGTCCTTTTTTTTTTAAAAAAATGTATCTTATATGAAGTATTAGTTCTACCCTGATATGTTTGTCTATACCTCAGATCAGGTGTGTGTGTGTGTGTGTGTGTGTGTGTGTGTGTGTGTGTGACCATATGTGCACTCATCAGCAGTGTTTTTGGCAAAGACTTACAGAGGGAAGTGTATATTGTACACCTACACACTCCTCTACATTGTTTACTATGCAAAGCCCTGGGAAATAAACCTGTTCAGCTGTTCTATTTATATGCCTTTGTCCTGTTTCTGTTTCTGTGTGTGTGTGTGTGTGTGAGAAATTATGTGATGAATACTGTACACACTGAATATTATTAAGTATTCCAGGTACTAAACACAGGTACCTAACTGTTTTTTCCGTTTTATTTACCAGCTTAATGTTGAGGTATAAGCTTATTATTATTTCTTATTTCAAGTCATAATAAAACACCCATAAAAGTGTCCTTTACACTGTAAAAGTGGCTTTATTGTAAGACTAGTAGGTCAAAATTGAACCAGAAAGTAGGTCTGCAAAATTAAATAGAAGTTTAATGTACAGTTTGGTTTCATTGATTTCATTCATTTGGTGTATTTTTAACCAAATCTAGTCTTGTCACGTTGCTATGAAATGTTCTGAGCACATTTATGATCCCCAGAGGATGAACCCTTTCCATTTTGGACATTAATTTAGATTTCCTCTAGAGCCACCCTCAAGTCACATTGTCACCTTTTTTGGCTCAGTTGCCATGTAATTAGTTGTGGATATTCATGGTTCCCAGAGGATGAAATCTACAGAAAGTGGTGAGCTACTAACCATATCCTCTATCCTCACTTTCAGTCCAAAATGTTCATTTAAGATATCCCATATCTCAAAATCTAAATGGGCAGAGTACCATGGAATTAAATGACCTGTGTCGTGCTCCCCAGAGGATCTCTTGACCATATTGATAACTTGGTAACTCTACTTCTGGTGCTATCCTTACACAAAAATGTTAATTTGCATACAGTACATACTAGTACATAACATCATAGGTTGGCAATCCCGACTTTTTATCAAACCAGTCAAAGTCATTAGGATTCAACCTCTGGGGACCCTGAATGTTTGTACAAAGGTTCATGGCAATCCATCTAACAGTTTGGATATTTCAATCTAGACCAAAGAGGTGGACTGCCAGGCCAACATTTCCGTCCCATTGTTACTGATACTGCATTACTAATTATAACTTAAGTTCTATCTTGAGGTCAATCTTTGTGTTTTTGTTCCCCAAAGTGGCAAAAAATCATCATGTGTCGATTCTGTCGAACAAAAATCATATTGTGGGGTGTGATGAACATTTCAGCCAGTTGGGGTTGTTAGCAGAACCATAGACGTTTTGTCTTGTTTATTTATTTACAGGCAGGCACCAGCATCAGTTTGTTGTAACACTAGAAGACAGATTACTGCTCCTTATAATGCAACCATTCATTTTAATTCACTCTATTCAGCATTCAACTTTCATTTATCAAAATGACAGAGGACAAAAAAATAGACAGTTAATTATTCACTCTCCCTCTTTTTTTTTCTCTTTTCTGTTGCTCTTCCTCCCCCTCCAGAGCAAGCCAATTAAAATAGTTTTTGTCGAGGCTGTCTGGAACTAATTAGATAGGATTCTTTCTACACGCATATCCATGTGTAAAAAACACCACCAACACACTGCTTTTAAAAGCTGACTTTATTAGTCTGACCCACATCATCAGTAGGTGTTTGTGTTCCCAGGTTGAGAAAGACCTTGTTTCGGGGCTGGAGAACATTCTGCATAGAGCCAAGGGCCAGACGGCTGAAAGGAGAGGAGACAAAGCTGGCTTGTTCAGCTCTGGATACGGCCAGAGGAGAAGGAGGAGGAGGAGGAGGAAGAAAAGAGGGAGCAGTTGAGCAAAAGGCATGAAAGGAAAACAGGGGAAGAGAGGAGAGGGAGATGCAGAGGGAAGGAGGAGGGACTGGGGGAAGCGAAGAAGGATGGAAAAGGGGAGGAGAAAATGAGAGGAGGGGGTCCAGTTTCCATCCCTCACCACAAGAAAATCTGTGTGTGGTTTAAATGCAAGCCAGAGTCTCTTTTTGCAGGCTAGCTTTGTGTAAAAGTGTGGAGAACATACAGCAGCATGGCCAGCCGGTGAGTAAAACTTTCCCTTTATTTTCTCTAATAGTTGTGCATGTTTGAGGATAGAAACTTAAAGACAAAGCATGTTTTTACAAAGACCTTTCAAGGTTCAAAAGTATTGGTTTCTCAGGAATGAAATAAGAGAAAGCAGCTTGTAGACGCCACTTAATGACGTTTGTTGTTTTCCTTGTAAGAGAAAAATATGTAGAGTTTAAATGAGGCAAAGTTTTCCACTAGATTTTTTTTTTTTTTACTGTAAATGGGAGAAAAACTGAACGGAACTCTGATTTTCAACATGAGTTTCCAGAAAAAGTGACTGCTGCAGCAATAAAACCTTGAAAAGATTATGTCTGCACTCTGGAAAAAGACCTCCGTTTAATAACTGAGGAAAAGCTGCAGTCTTTGCACTCCTCAAATCTTGGTTTTATGTTATTAACCGAAGGATATACAGACAAGCTGTGGAGTTTTACTGGTGTAGTTTTCCAGGTCTAATGATGTAGGTTTACTGGATGCAAAAGTCCCATAAGAGGGGTGTAGATAGATAGATAGATAGATAGATAGATAGATAGATAGATAGATAGATAGATAGATAGATAGATAGATAGATAGATAGAAAAGAGGAAATAGAGACAGGTAGAGGGAATGAACGAGTTAAAACAGGAAAAAAGAACAGATGAAGAGAGCCAGAAAGAAAATGAAAGAAAAAGGAAGTATTGATACATGAGTAGATGACAAGAAAGATGACAGAAAGAGACACAAATATCAAGAAAGAAGGACTGATAGATGGAAATAAAGTGGTAAAAAGAGAAAGAAAAAGAAAGCTTTGCATTGGGCAGTAAGAAACAAGCAAGGAAACAGCATTTGACAAAACAATTTCACCACATGGTCCATTTAGTAGCTGTTCTGGAGCTTTTGCTGGTATCACACCATCTTCCTCAGCCGACGGAGTTTGCATAAAGTTCTCATTGAATTGTAGATCTTCAAATTTGCATTTTTACTGAGCGCTTTAAGGAATTACTTTTGATTTTAAAAACCTTAATTTTATGTCAACTCAGCAAACTCCATCTGCTGAGGAAGATCTTGAGATATAATCGAAAGCTCCAAAACAGCAACTAAACGGACCTTGTGGTAAGATTGTTTTGTCAATTACTGTTTCCACAAGTCAAGAATGAACTTTCAATCTCAGGTAAGTAATTATCTGCATCACCTGAACCCCACCCTGTACATATGGATATATAATTGTGTTTAGAGATAGTCCTGATTCAACAGCAAACCAAAGTGTTTAAAGGTTTCATGCAGCACAAAAGAAACCCAGTCATTTAAACCGGTTTTCCGACTTGGTCACGTTATAGAATTGTTGCTTAAATTCTGTTTTTTTGTTTTCCTGTGCAGTGTGGAGCATCCTGCTGCAGGCTACATGAAGATCTTTGAGACAGTGGAGGAGCTGAACGAACCTATACCTGCTAAGATCACTGGTGGGGAAGAGAGCAGGCTATTCAACGTTTGTTTGGCATTTTGCCTTTATCTGAAAGCTGATAATAGAAAGTCTCTCTACACTAATGTTGCAATTACACTTTAGACCACTATTAATCTTAAAGGAATAGTTTGGCATTTCGGGAAATATAAGTATACTCAGTGACAGAGACTTAGATGAGAAGATACCACTCTCATGTCTGTCTGTCAGCCGGTTAGCCTAGTTTAGCTTAGCACCAAGACTGGAAATGGGGAAAATAGAGGATAAAAAAACTATCTGCCAACCAGCACCTCTGAAGCTCACTAATTAACTAACAAACACATTATATCTTTGTTTGTTTAATCCGTCTTTTTATGGGCAGCTATGTGCTGCAACATTTCTTGGTTCTTAGCAGTTGCCAGGCAACCAGAGGAGACTCCAGGAAGTTTAAAGTGTCCTTTTTATTTTTTATAAAATGTACATATTTATTATGTCATGCTCTTTCTGTCTTGTGTTGCATTTCTACCAAATTCAGTCTAGCATTGTAGGCTAGTTGTAATGTTAATTGACCATTTGTTATTTGTGGCGTGTGTTTTCTTTACTCTGTTATTTGCCTCTCGTCTCATCTCATTTTATAGTGATGTGTACAGTATAGAAACGCTAAGATTTACCATGTGATTGTGTGTGTGTGTGTGTGTGTGTGTGTGTTTTTGCAGGTGTTATACCGTCATGGCTGGGCGGCAGTCTTCTCAGGATGGGTCCAGGTCTTTTCGAGGTGGGAGATGAACCTTTCTACCACCTGTTTGATGGACAGGCTCTCATGCACAAGTTTGACCTGAAGGACGGTCAGGTGACCTACTACAGGAAGTAAGAATACTATACCTTACCAAATCAGAGCACATTTTTTCTAATAAAACACACTTGTTTTCATTGGCATTGTTCTGAGATGATTACATTTTCCAGTTTTTATGTCTGTTTCTACATGTTGTCTCATCTGTTCTTTATCTCTCCTTTCTTTAGTCTCTTTCGGTTAAGCACTTAAACTACTGTTTTGAAAAGTTAAATAATAATAAATTTAGTTTTCTGAAGTACTTTTTGGCATGGATCTGGATCTAGGTGTGGGTGCAGGATTTTTTAAGGGATTTCTTAACATTGCCGTGTAGGGCATTTTTGAACATTTTTGTTATTTTACATGAAACAAAAATCTGGCACATGTATCACATTGTTTATCACTTTTATTATCTTGATGCAGATCCAAATCCAGATGCAGATATTTCATGACATCTGGTTTTTGTTAGTGCAGAGGGGTATGCGGTTCTGTGGAAAAGAGCTGACAGTTAATTCATCCAAACTGGAATGTTGCAAGAGAACAGACAAAAAACAAAACTCAGACGCACAGCAGCTACAGACCACAAAAATCCTTCATCCAACTCCTTTTGAAAATAAGTTTTGTTTATTGTGCAGAATCAGTAATGTGATTTATGGAATTCAAAATAACATTGACAGATTCATTACTATTAATAGACAATAAATATCTTGTGACTTTATGGCACATGATGTGTGTAATCCCTCTGCTCAGGTTTATCAGGACGGATACATATGTTCGTGCCCTGACAGAGAACAGAGTAGTCATCACTGAGTTTGGCACAGCAGCCTACCCAGACCCCTGCAAAAACATCTTCTCCAGGTAACCCCAAACCCTGACCTTTTCAACATTACTGAAGTTTCCAGCTGGGGTTTCATTGGTCAAATATTGTAGGTTAATGTAAATAGTCATGTGTTGAAGGAATATAGTAGTCGACAGTTTGGGAAATTCGCTGTCTCTGTCCATTCAATATGAAGCTGGAGACTTTTAGCTTAGCTTAGCTTAGCTTAGCATGAAGACTGGAAGCATTTGCGTTATGTGTTGGAAGTATTTCTTGGCCCCTAAAACCACAAATTGTCGTTTTCACATTTTGGATTTTCTACATATTAAACAAACAAGATGTAAAGTGTTAATTAGTGAGCTTTAGAGGTGCTGATTGGCAGACAGAGGCAGGCTAGCTGTTTCCCCCTGCTTCCAGTCTTTATGCTAAGCTAAGCTAATTATTGCCTCAATAAAGTCTTTTCTTATCTTAAACCTATGATAATACATCATTATTTGTTTACTATATTTTGTTTTATTAATCTGAATCTGTAATTGTGTAGTAATTGTGGTGGAGTAGAAGTATAATGTAGCAGAAGTACAAGTACCTCAAAACTGTACTTAGTTACTTTCCACCACTGCTGTTTACTGATGTATTCAGGCTTTCTGCAGGGTCTGTGTAATTACTATACGTGATGATGTTTATAGTCTACCTGTGTTGTTATGTACATATATATTAATATACTGTAATATAAATGATTATATATTGTTTTAATGAAACACATGTTTGGTTGGATATCAGCTGATCACTAGCTTTCCTTGTAGATTCTTTACTTACTTCAGAGGCATTGAGGTGACTGATAACTGCTTAGTGAACGTCTATCCAATCGGTGAAGACTTCTACGCTGTCACAGAGACCAACTACATCACTAAGGTTGATCCTGATTCGCTGGAGACTTTAAAGAAGGTGAGCGCTGATTGGTTTACACGATGTTGACTCTTTGGACTTGCAGACGGGATTACACACAAAGATGCCATTTTTCCAAATAGTTTCAAATTTCTTGTTTCTTTTTCTATTTAAGTACCAGGTTTACTTTTTAAGAGTGTTACATGTAACATTTTAACTTGAGTACATTTTTGCCATTTCAGTTTGGAGACAAAAAAGTGGCGTTTTTGTGTGCTACAGTGACAGGAAGTATCGGAGAACACTAAAATATACTTCTGGTGTAACTTTGAGGGTACAAATCATCTCCAGCATGGTTTGATTTTTTACAGTAATTATGTGTTTATGTTGTTTATGTAATCCCATTAAAACCCTTACAATAGATGTTTCTGGCAAACCCATGACACTGACTCTTCACCTGGTTCTTTCTTGTATTCATTCTCTTTTATTAGGTGGACCTGTGTAAGTACCTCTCAGTGAATGGGGTGACTGCCCACCCCCACACTGACGCAGATGGTACAGTCTATAACATCGGTAACTGCTTTGGCAAGAACATGAGTCTGGCTTATAACATCGTCAAGATCCCACCTGCTCAGAAAGGTGAGTTTTGTTCCTAATTTAAACTACAGTATACTGAATATCAGACAGTGATATTTAATAGATTTGTTTTATTATGAACTGAACTAAGTTGAAATTTTATTATTTTAATTATTTATTTATTATTTAGGATTTATTTTCAACTGAATTTAGTTTTGAATTGCATTTGTTTCAACACAGACTGGACTTAATCACACTCACATTTTCTTGGAATTTAATACAGTTTTTGCCAGTTTGAAAGCATATCTTGAGTTAAGTGTTCAATAAGGTGGAAAAAGAGAGACAAAGAGAAAGAGAGAATAAGTGACACAGAGATGGATGAATAGATGAAAAATTAAGAGGGGGAAAAGAAAAAATGATAAAGAAAGAAGAAAAAAAAGCAGGGAGAAAAAGAAAGAAAGGAGATATTTTAAAGAAAACAAAAGAAAAACAATAATTGATAGATGAATAGGCTAAAATGAAGAGGACAAAAATATCAAGACAGAAGGACAGACAGATGGAAAGAAACTGGTAAAAAGAGAAAGAAAAAATAACTTGTTGCCTTGACGCAGCACAGAAAACAAGACAATACTAATATCACACTTTACTATGTGATTCAATGTTGATGCGTCCACTCCCACATGGTCTCTGTGTTTCAGATCCCATAGAGAAATCCCAGGTCGTGGTTCAACTACCCAGCAGTGAGAGGTTAAAACCCTCCTACGTACACAGGTACCCATTTAGTTCTTCCATTTCTCACAATGAATTCATCAGAATCTGTGCTTTGCATCTGTACTTGTTTGACAAAGCTTGCCCAAACCAGCCAAAAAAACACAACCGTTTGTGTCTGTGACCCCTAAAAAAAGTTGCTGCTGCTGCTTATGTATCTGTATCTGTCTATCTCTCTGCTTCTGTCTGTAGTTTCGGTATGACAGACAACTATTTTGTGTTTGTGGAGCAGCCAGTGAAGATCAACCTGCTCAAGTTCCTGTCGGCTTGGAGTGTCAGAGGAGCCACATACATGGACTGCTTTGAATCCAACGAAAGCATGGGGGTAGGCCCGGGGCAGGGCCAGAAGGATGGCCAGAGGGGTGGCACAGGCTGCCCCTGAAAACTGATTGGCTTTTTAGTATCATGGATGCATTACAGACCCTGGGCCCCTAGACCAGAACCTCTGTATGAAGTTACTGTTAACATCTTCTTGTTAGAAAGTCAATCAAACACGGCCACAAAGTGACACAAAACCACCACGAGACGGAAAATGACCACAAAGGGACACAAAATGTCCACAAAGAGACGCAAAACTACCACAAAGAGATACAAAATTACCACAAAGAGACACAGCTGTTTTGCGTCTCTGTCAGTCTGGGTGGTTTGCTCCTATGTAGGAGGTGTTGGGGGCCTTTTACATGTCTGTGTCCAGGAGCCTGTTGTCTTATAATCTGTCCATGGCTGTAGGCCATTTTTATTTACAAATCGCAGCTATTTATTGATATTATCTCATATTAGAATATTTAAAGTTGTTTATTTCAAATTAATTTATTACACTGAATAAACACTGTAACTATTAATAATGTGCAGTTTATTATTGCCAAGAAAGGCTTTCAGTAGGGCGGGAAGTGTGTGTGATTGATTACATGTGACTGCTTGTACATTTCTGTTCATATACAATGTGTATGTGTGTGTGTGTGTGTGTGTGTGTGTGTGTGTGTGTGTGTGTGTGTGTTGCAGACATGGTTCCACCTGGCCACTAAGGACCCAGCAGGTTATCTGAGCAGCCACAAGTTCAGAACGTCAGCGTTCAACATCTTTCACCATATCAACGCCTATGAGGACCAGGGATTCGTGGTGGTCGACCTCTGCACGTGGAAAGGGTGAGTGTGTGACCCTGTGTGTGTCTGTGTGAGTGTTTTATCAGCAGTATAACTGTCTCATCCTGACATCTCTCCCTCTTTTTCTGCAGCTACGACTTTGTGTATAACTACCTGTACCTGGCCAACCTGAAGCAGGAGTGGGAGGAAGTGAAGCAAGCAGCGATGAGAGCTCCTCAGCCCGAGGCCAGACGATACGTGCTGCCGCTGGATATACACAGGGTGAGTGCACACACACACACACACACACACACACACACACACACACACTGCAAGTTAGTAATGTCATTACTAATGTGTTTACTGGTTGTATAGCATTCTTTTAAGAACTTTTATTTTGAAATAATCTTGTTTCTCTCTCTCTCTCTCTTTAAACTAGTCAAAATTGGTTACATACTACTATTACTTACCTGTTTACATCTCTGTTTATATTTATTACTACCGTATATATATATATATATATATATACATATATATATATTACAAGCTGTGTAACCATCACAGTATACATATTTATGAGTGCACTGCCCATCTAAAATCATGTTCTTACCTGTTCATAACATTACAGTTTATCCATTTTATCATTACTGTACACCTGCCTGCCACAGTATTATATTTTATTTTACGGTATTATATTTAATTTTATATATATATTACATTATATTCCTATATTTTGACTTCTGCACTTTTTTATGTCTTAGATTCTCTGTTGACTGCTTCACTGTAATTGTTGTGCATATGACAATAAAGAACTTGAAACATTTCTTAAAATGTACAAGAACCAGCTGACTGTAAGGGGCTCTTTGTTTTAAAGCCACAAACGTGTAGTTATCTTGACTGTTTAAACCAGTCTTAATTTAGCCTTATCCCTTTAGCTCATCCTGGATCAGTATTTCACTCAAGTCAGACCTTTCACACAAACCACACACTCCTGTATAAAATACCCATCGGACCAGAGTGTGCTAACAGATTGTGTGTGTATGCATGTTTGTGCTTGTGTGTGTTTTCAGGAGGACCAGGGAAAGAATCTGGTATCTCTGTCCTACACTACAGCAACTGCTGTTCTTCATAGCGATGGCACCATCTGGCTGGAACCTGAAGTCCTCTTTTCTGGACCAAGACAGGGTAATGCACACACACACACACACACACACACACACACAATGACAGCATGCAGTCTCATAAAGCCCTCCCATTAAAACAATCTAAAAATCCGCAATTTGTATTTTGCTTTTTGTATTTTACATAATAATGGCCACTAAATTGTTCGTCATAACAATTTGATATGAACTGTGTTAACTCAAAGCAGAAAAATTATACATTTCACATCACTATGATGCTTATAAGTTGAGCTTGAGTTGAGTTGATTCTTGCAGTGGTGGAAGAAGTACTCAGATTTTTTACTTGAGTAAAAGTAGCAATACCACAGTGTAGAAATACTCTGTTACAAGTACAAGTCCTGCATTAATGTGTATATCACTTTATCTGGTAGTGGAGTAGAAGTATAAAGTAACATAAAAGAACCTCAAAATTGAACTTGAACTTTGTCATGATGCTTAAATTTTTATATGGGTCTCTTTCTTTGTATAATATCTCTCTTGTTGTCTCTCAGCCTTTGAGTTTCCACAGATTAACTACTCTCGGTGTCGTGGGAAGAAGTATTCCTTCGCCTACGGCCTGGGACTCAACCACTTCATCCCTGACAGGGTACAAGCGCTTTTATCATTCACAGGAGGAGAAATTCAGGAAGTGTTTGGTGACACTGGTGCTGATGTTGTTGGTGTTAATGGAGACCGTTGGTTGTTTGTTGTCGGTTTGCTGTAGATAGTCAAGCTGAACATACAGACCAAAGAGACCTCGGTGTGGCAGGAGGAAGACTGTTACCCGTCAGAGCCGCTGTTTGTACCGACACCTGGAGCCACAGAGGAGGACGATGGTAGAACACACACACACACACACACACACACACATACAACGCTATAAGTGAAACATATAGCACATTGTCATCTTAAAGATTCTTTGATCTTGTCCTGGTCCTCAGTGTAGTTATAGCCCTAAATATGTGGAAATGTTACGATAATTACAAAAAGACAAGAGACATAGGAGGCCACTTGGCTGGAGGGACACTGCAGCACCCAATACTACATCCAATCATTTGATAACTCAAGTATGATTGGGAAGTTCTTCTTTCAGTATATTTTACAAAACTTACAAACTACAAAAAAGTGTATTGCCATGTATGAATAATGTCACTTTGACTAAAATACAATGTAGCCAGAGCTGGACTACCAACTTGGCTCGGGTTCCCAGACCCTCAGGGGGGCCTAAAGGCTCCAGGTTCAGCGTGTGCTATGTGTGGTAATTTGATTAATTGGAAATGTGTTTGGTAATACTCTCAAAATGTACAAGTGGCTTACAGTGGCTTTAAGGTGGCACCTGCATTAATAAATAATCTTGCGCCTAGTAAAGTTACCACAAACTAATAATGAATTAGTAACTTATTATTTTTTGTTTCTTCGGCCCTGAATGTAGCATTTATACTACTATTTCACGTAGGAACAGAACATAAAGATTGCAAAACAACCTCTTGTATCAAAAAAGAGAGAGAAAAAAATGTTAATTGCCAGCAATAACTGAAACATCAAAAGGTTAACCTCTATCCTAATCCGTACCTCATCAAATTCTAAATTTAAACCATTTAAATCATGTCTGTGGTGGAAAAGCGTTCACCCCCTCTGTCTCGGTGTTGCAGGTGTGCTGCTGAGTATCGTGGTGCAGCCGGGTGCAGAGAGACCCGGCTTCCTGCTGGTGCTGGATGCCATGAAACTGACAGAGCTGGCCAGGGCAGAGGTCAACACCATCATCCCTGTGACCCTCCACGGCACGTACAAACCATGACCCTGACCTTCATCCCAACCCGGCCAGGACACATCCTAAAATACACCACGGTCACTTTCCTGCAAGCCAACTAGATTTTTCTAGATTTCTATATTTTAAATGAACTATGAATAGTAGTTTATTTTCCAAGCAGCTGATAAAGTTGAACCTATCATGCCCCTAACAGTGACTGTAAACTCACCAAAAGTCACTTTATTCAGACAAATTCACAGTAAAACATCAGTAAGTGGTATGAAAATGATCTACACCAGATGTCATGAGGGGTTTCTGACGGAGCCAAAAGCAAAAAATATGTACAAGTGACTACTATCTGTTTATGAATAGGTTATTTGCCTTGGAGTGATTTTTAATTAGCAATGCATCAGTGGTTAATGCAATTCTTTGATATGTAAAGTTTGAACTTAAGTATTATTTTTTTCACCAGGCCTTTGGGACATATTATAAAACATGGTAGATTTATTAAGTGGCTAAATAGCATGTTATTTTGTTCCCTCTGGTTCAAGTTAGCTGCTGAGCTAGCTTGGAGGCTAGCATTGTCTGTTGATTGTAATATAAAAATGGTTTCTTCTTCCTTGTGGCAAAAACATTCAAATTTACTGCACTGAAAATGTTTTATTTCATAATTAAATTTCTCATTTCGTTTCTCAATCGTTTTTAAACTCTCAGAATAGTGAGAGCTCTTGAATGGCTATTTTACCTTGTTGGTGTCCTGAGGCAGAATGACTCCATGGTCCCAGAGCCTGCCGGCCATGTTAACGTTATTTTCCATTTCTCATTGTAATTAATGTAACATTTGGGTGCAAGCAGCCGGGCTAGCTTCAAGCTAACAGCGCTTTAACTCTGCTTTTGTTAAAACACATTAGTAAAAAACATCCAAATTTACAGCTGTGAAAATGTTTTAATTCACAATGGCACCTGCATATTTGTACAATCATCCTTGTAAAGCAATTTAACAACACACTAGTTTTGCAATTTAAAAATTTCTTACATTCTTAAATTGTTTCATACAAATAAAAAAAACTACATTACAATGATTAATTTACATTTGTAATTACAGAACATGGTTTCTTACAATGAAGTATTTGACAAAAATTCAAGCATGACTCTCCTAAACTGGGTTAAGGCTAAAACAAAGCACTGGGCTGCTGTATGTAATACTCACGATAACAACTGACTCTCATATACAGTACTTGTAACTTACCATTGAAATACATCTAACAGCAACGTATTAATGGGAATCTTTCACATGTATTTTTGTGTAGCGTACTTTCATGTACGTGAGACATGACGTGTTAGCCAGAATGAAGACAAAACCTGATGAGGCACTTCTGCAGGACTCTCTCCGGAGTGTCTTGATTCAATAAGCCAACACAACTATGAGAATTACTATTCGTACATATACAGTACACATGGGTTACCCTTGTAGTAATGCTTTTTTGACAATGTGTCAACAGTAAAAACAGGGTCCGTACAAAGTCAGTAAATGTTGTAAATAAACTTTTGTTCATATTCCAGAAGTTATGCCTTTGCTGTGAGTGTAAGTCCTAATATCAGAGTTCCTGAAGTTCCTAAGAACTAGAGGAGTGGTGACTTTTGTGGAAATACATTTCCAGGCCGGAGCCAGGTGTGACTCCTCTTGGCACATATTGGTAGAAGTGACCGATATGTTAAATTGCAGAGACGGAACCGATGTTTGTAGTGTCCACATGAAGTGAGGAGGAGAAGGATAGAGGCCTCTACATACGCAGAAGTGCTGATTGCAATTTCTCTGTGGAAAGCTGATACTGCTGCTGTTTGATGATGTCCAGGCAGTCTCTGAGAACCTGCAGACAGAAAAAAAAAAAAAAACATTCTGAATGGTCTAGATGAGTGAGCGCTGTTAAATGCCCCTAAGCCATTTAGTAACAGCTTAAACAAAATGTTGTTATTTTACCTTCCTGGTGTCCTGAGGCAGAATGACTCCATCGTCCCAGAGCCTGCCGGAGGAGAAGAAAGCTGAGCTCTCCTCCTTTAACCTCCTGTTCAGGTCATCCTCCTGCTTCTTCTCCTCCTCCTCCTGCTCACTGTCATGGGGAAGCAGAGAGCCAGCGTGACCCGGAGCCGTCATCGCCACTCTGGCGTTGGGCCACAGGAACAGGAAGTTAGGGTCAAAGGCCCGCCCACACTAGAGACAACCAGGAAACAGGGGTCAAATTACTATGGGATTAACCCTGTATCCTAAATCCTACATGAGTATAATGTATAATGATACTGTAGAATAGCAAGGATTGTATGTATATATGTAAAATTTGTTGTTTGCAACCAAAGTAACAAACTTGGTCGGTAAACAGCAAACCGAACTTTCAACTTAAAATTCAGGCATTTTTTGGTGAAAAACTTAAATTTGAGTCGTTTCTATGCACATTTTGATGGGTTTTTTTTGCTGTGAAAATGGGCAGAGACAAGTCTTCAGTGGAGTATTTCTTTAAAGAATGCTTTCAGGTACAGATCAGGCACAGAGTGGTACTAAAGTAGGACTATGACACCTTAAATATCTGTAGTGTGACAGATGCTCTTACTTAGAAAGATAGTACCCCAGTATTATTGTCTGCCATAAACAACAACAAAAAAAAAATAGTATGTTTCTATTAAAAATCTCAGTTGGTTCTGCAAAAACAATGCTGCCATACAAAGAAATGGAAAAGGACACATTTGTTAAACATTTCATGTTGCCAAAGACACTTAATTTCTGCATTAAGGATAATACCACCTTTAAATTCTAGCTATGTAAAAGACCAAAGTGAGAAAGCAATTATCACATAACTACAGTAATGTTTACAGAGTCTCTCACCATGGCGTAGCTGTCAGCACCATGGCAACCGCCAATCACCACAGTGATTTTGGGGACGGAGGCACACGCTACTGCTGACATCATGGAACCCTGAGCCTTCAGACGATTACTGTTTATCTCTGCCTGGAAGACACACACACACACGCACACACACACACACACACACACACACACACACACACAGAAAATAAAGTATAAAATAAAAATATAAAAATATTAGAAATGCTTCATTTACATCACTCATAATTTTCTTCTATTCAGAAGGTACTACTTCAGCTATTCTCTCTTTGATGTTCCACAATATCTGTACAAAATGTGCTTTTTTTTTTAAAAGAAATACTACTGGAAATATAAATCCAAGAAAATACAGAAGAGCTATTTGGTCAGGTTTTTGAGTTTTACGGTGTGTTTTGAAAAATGTTCGTTTAAACGAGCCTGTGTGTGTGTGTTTTACTG
Source organism: Macquaria ambigua (assembly GCA_008360985.2). NCBI lineage: Eukaryota > Metazoa > Chordata > Actinopteri > Centrarchiformes > Percichthyidae > Macquaria > Macquaria ambigua. Next base: position 69,017 of record VMKM01001649.1, on the reverse strand, counting down.
GCAGTGAATACCTGTGCTGTGGAGAGTGTTAGAGCTGCTGTGGGTGCTGTGTTCTGGAGGAAGAGGAGGGGAATGTCTCTCTGGTCACACAACTGGACAAAATGGCTGCCTTTCAGTGCGGCCTCGTATGACAGCTCTCCGTTGTTGGCTACTATTCCCACCAAGTGGCTAACAGGGTACATATACACAGAAAAAAAACAAGACCACACATAAACAATGTGAAAACAAATGCTCACTACTCACTCAGACTACACACATTGTCAAATAATCAGCCATCCAAGTCTGTGGGGTAACTGCTATGCTTCTTGCTGTTTGTAGAAACATGTTCTTGCCAGACAGGAAACCTTAGAAGGTCACTAGTGTGTCAGGAACACTAAGTGCTGGTATTACTGGTACAGTTTGGTGCATTACTATTTACAATGTCTATTAGTGGTCACAAGTAGAGGTGTGACAATATATCTTGGCATGATAAAGCACAATATATTAAGGGCCATTATGCATGTGTGTGTGTGTGTGTGTGTGTGTGTTTGTATCCTTTACCCATGTATCTTTGCAAAGCCAGTGATGAGTGTGGTTCCATAGCGAGCTTTAAACTCCTGGAAGCGGCTCCCATCTATCAGCCGACTGACCACCTGGACAGACAGACAGACAGACAGAAACAGCCGACAGCATGTTATTCATTCTGGCGTCAGTGAGACAGTAAACATGACAGCCATGACGTGAAACCGACTCTTCCGCAAACCAACCACGTCATAGTTTGCTCCTCAGAGTGGTGTTTCTGCACTGCAGCTCCAGAGAACACATGCCTTTAAACCACTGTGTTGTCTGTTTTGCGTTTATTTCTGATGATTATTAATGACTGCATTTACTCCTCATGCTAAGTACTCAGTCTAGAGCGAATAGTTTTGTGTGTGTGTGTGCGTGCATACTGTACAATTTTAACATCCAGAGTGTAGTTATAACTTCTGGGAGCGAGCCCCAGAAGCTCCTCTGAACTATACAGCGGCTCCTCCTCTGCTTTCCTCTTCCTCGACTCCTCCTCTTCCTCGGGCAGTTGGAAGTTGAGGGTGGATATGATGTTTCTGGTGTAATCGTACGCCTCCTTTTCTTCCCAGGCAAAATGGTCCACACAGCCACTTACTCTGAAACCAGAAGATACATTGACTGACTTCATGATGTGAACTTATATTATGACTTATGATAACTGTATATTTAAGGGTCGGTTTGATTTATGGACCTACTCAGCGTGAAGCCTGGCTCCTCCCAGGTCCTCTGGTGTCACTTCCTCTCCCGTGGCGGCCTTGACAAGTGGCGGTCCTCCCAGGAATATGGTCCCTATCCGGTGCACCATCACTGTCTCTTCTGCCATAGTGGGGATGTAAGCTCCACCCGCCGTGCACGATCCACACACTACCGACACCTTTAGGATTATTTATTGTTTTTATATTGAAATAGCATCAGAAACATCAGCTTTTAACATCAGCTTTTAAGACTGACACTTTGATATTTCAAATAGTAATTTTGACAAGATTCTTGCAGGCTATAATGTCTTATTGAAAGGTGCGTAGGTTAAACAATTTGATTGGGAAGGAATAAACAATCCTTCACACTGCTGGTCATTTGTACTGTCTTTATCAACGACATTTGGTCCTTAGACCATCAGGTAAAGTTTTTAGTTAATTTTACTTGATGGAGAGGTCTATGGTCCGAAACGTCAGCGAGAGCAAGTGACTGACAGTGTGCGAAATTTCAAATTTCAAACACACAACCGGGCTGCTGTAGTCCCAAAACATGGACTGCATGCATTCTACCTTCTACACTAAACAGAGGGAACCTTAAAACAGGCTACCAAAAAACAAATGCACTGGAAACAGTATCATACAGTTCCTTTGAACACATTGTATAAAAGTTTAATCCATTGTTTATATATTACTAGTACATTTAACTACTAACTACTTTTTGTTTTACATGGCCCCAGGAATAGTAGCATGCCAGATGTGACATCTGTTTCATGTTATAATTAATATAAAATAATGAATTCATTCACAGCCTTCATTTTATTTTTATCCCATTCTGTTAAAGCAAGCCTGTCCTACTCTATATTTCTTTACCTGTGGGATCTTCATGGAAGACATGATGGCTTCATTATAGAACGTCCTTCCTCCCTGGTTCTTATCAGGGAAGATCTCTGACTGGATAATTATACACACACACACACACACACACACACACAGAATTCGAGATAAAAATAGCAGACATTATAATTCAGAACATTCAGATCTCCCGACAAGACACTCTGACCCTAAGTACTTATTATAGCAGTAGTGTGTGTGTGTGTGTGTGTGTGTGTGTGTGTGTGTGTGTGTGTGTTAACCTGCAGTGGTAGAAAAGCTCCTCCAGAGTCGACTAGGTAAACACAGGGCAGGCGGTTCTGGATCGCCACTTCCTGTGCCCGTAGCTGCTTCTTCACTGTTATTGGATACGCTGTGCCGCCTTTTACTGTGGCATCGTTGGCAATGAACACACACCACAGGCCATTGATCCTACCAATGCCTGGATGGATACATATACAAACACATGCAGTACATAGGAGCATAAGTCAGTTGCATGCATGTGCGTCACACTTGCACCAGCATAAGGTGGGAAATAAATTGCTAACCGTCTGAAATAAAAGAAATAAGTAGAGTAAACTTAGTAAATCATTGGCAATTAGTAAAACTAGTCAGATTATACAGTCTGTAGTTAGTACCAAAGATACAGGATTGCAGCTAGTGGTTTCTGACCAGTCAGGCAGCCGGCTGAAGGGATGTCCCCGTACGGCAAACCCAGACCAGCGAATGGTGACAGCTCCAGGAAGTCCTCATCATCCAGCAGGAGGCGCAGCCGATCCCTGACCAGCAACTTCCTGTTTCTCTGGGTGTGTCTGGTGATGGCATTTTCACCTCCACCTTTCCTTATCTTCTCACTCAACTCCATGTACCTTACAGGGCGAGAGAGAGAGAGAGAGAGAGAGAGAGAGAGAAAACGAATGGCATGCATTTACACATTTATTTCAATAAATAATGCTGTGGGGAAAATCAACTAGAACTGATCAGAGCTGAACATAAACTGACGAGAGCAGAGCCTACTTCTTGTGGCAGGCGTTGCTGTTTTGGAGGTTAGCTTTATACATGTGTTGGTGGACGGGCTGCAGGGGCTGCTCCAGCACCGGGAAGGCACTGCGCAGAGATCTCCTCTTCCTGGCTGCAGAGCTCATCCAGCGGACTGAGCACTGCCAACGCTGCTCAGCCAGCCTGCAACACAAGATTCACACATGCATGAAATGTTAGCACTGACAGGAAGGTCCAATGTTAGTCAGAGATACTGTAGGATAAAGCCTGTTTACAACATGTGACAATCACAGAAGAAAATCTGTACAATATGTAACTGTAATGCAAGTTATTGTTAGTAAGTTGTTATGCTGCTATCAAATTTCCTTATAGCTGATACTGTATAGCTGATGACATAACTAATATAAAAAAACAAAATGTTCCTGGGGAACATACAGATGTTTATCCATCTTAAAGTAATTTTTAGCTGTGTATGTAACAGGGCGGAACAATTAATCGATTATACTGTCTATCAAAATCACAAGAACAGCTATTTTAATTGTAACCTACATAACTAACAGCATGTTAACGAGCTGTAGCAAGTAAGAGTTTAAGCTGAGAGTTTCACAGGTTATACTGACAGCTGTCACCAGCAAATTTACTCAGCTGTAGCTATTTACATTAAGTCTGTGAGTTGAGATGCTGTATCAGGAAAAAAAAGTAATTCCATATTTTCCTCTAATCGTTCGAAACTATATGTTATTTGTGCATTATATTTTCTTTCTATCCCTCACAAAAACCACTGCACATCAGTTTCTGTAAGTAGGTTATCATATATAACCTATAGTGCAGGGAACCGCAGGAGTCATCATGATGTAGTCACCTGTGAAGTCTCTCCTCTGTTGTGTTTCTCAACGTCCATGATAGTGGTGACTGGATATAATGAGGCACAAAGGCAGGACACACTCTTCCTCTGCTACACACACTTCTTTTAGGGACAAAGAGAGAAGAAACAAACACAAACGATTCAATCGTGAATCAGGTACAGCAGCTATAGGGCAGTCTCTATGCATAATAAACCTTTTCACATCCGCATATACACAGAGATCACATTACAGATGTTCATTTAATGCTCTTTTAATGACTCGCCGGTGCAGGATTAAAAAACTGATCTGAAACTGACTTCTGTCTACTGATTCATGACATTGTTGGCATGGTGGTAACGTTGGCACTGTCACCTCACAGTTACAAGATCCTGCACTGCAATCTGACCCAGCCAGCTGAGGCATCTGTACATATTGTTCTCATGGATTTTCTGTGGGTGACACAGTCCAATGACATGCTGATTTGGTGACTCATAAACTCTTAAATTGCCTGTAGGTGTGAATGTGGTTTACTGTCTGTATGGTAGACTGGGGACTTATCCAGAGCTTTTTAAGCAAAAATGCCAAATATTCTCTAGTTCCAGTTTTTCGATTAAGAAGATTTGTTACTTGTCTGATGTCAGTGTGATTTAGTTTTCTTATTTTTGTATTCTCAATTAATGCAGTTTTATACTTCTAATTCACTACAATTCAGAGGGTAATATTGTACTTTTTACTTTTACTACTTGTATTTAACTACTATAGTTACTAGTTAGTAGTTCTACGTACACATTATTTAATCAGTAATAGTAATCTAATAATATAAAGTATAATAGCACTCACAGGGGCATTGACTACTTTTACTTTTAATACTTAAAGTACATTTTGCTGATGATATTTACATACTTTTACTTTACTTAAGTAACATTTTAGATACAGGACTTTCTCTTGTAATGGAGTATTTTTACACTGTTATTCCTACTTTTAGTTCAGTAAAGTGTTTTAACAGCAGTTAAACTACATATTTCTTCACGTTGCTGACCAGTATAGCTCCCTTTAGAGACCCCTGGTGGTGAGATCAGTTTTAGAGACTGCAACAGCTAGATAAAGAAATACCTGCTATGTAACCTTGAAATTCAATTAAAGCTATTTATCTTTCACTTTCACCTACATATTCACCTAAACTGCACCTTCATGTGAACGCTACATCACTTGCTACTGTAAGCTATTTTATTGAGTGGTCTGTTAAAGAGCTGCGGACTGAATTTAAGTTCCCTGATAGCCAGCTATACAGTGTATATGTCTGGGGTCTTTATTGTGAAGGGTAACGGAAGTTGTGGATCTGTTACGCACTGCCTTTGTTAATGTGTGTGAGAATGCAGTATTTGTAATATTCCTATTAGGTATAGGCACACCCAAAACCCGGTTACACTACTAAACGTTTGAATCCAGCTAGCTTGGAAACACTAGTAGGCTAATTTATAAGTTAGCTAACTTTATAGAGGGTGTCAACGACAACAATGTAAAGACACATTTTGCTCATATTATGTGTATTTAAACACATTAATCTAAACAGATTTTTGAGTATACAGTGAAATATTTTTATAGTAACCGTTGACGCTAGATACATCGTTAAAGAAATGTATGCCAAAGGTCGTAAAGACATCTGAGTGCACTTCAAGTAATGGATAAAAAAAGATGTAACGTCTCTTACCTTACCATATGGCGGTACATGTCTGTCTGTGTCTTCTGTAATACAGCTAATTACACAACTTTATTAGCTAAAAATACCCAAAAACAAAAAGTACTCCATCGCCGATTAGTGTCAGTATCATAATATCCGGTTACTTCTTCTTCCTCGCTGTTGTGTTTGTTAGCAGTTTGCCAGCTGTAGTAAACATTACCGCCACCTGTAGGAGCGGAAGGAGGAGTTTAGATTGGCAGTAAAAAAAAAGAAAAACAAAAATTCTTTGCTTGACAGTAGTATAATGTAGCTATATCTACTCAGGTGATGTACTGTAATTTAAATGTTCTTGTACTTTCCTTGAGTATTTCCATTTTATACTCCTATAATCCACTACAATTCAGAGGTAAATATTGTATATTTATTAGATTACATTTATTTGATAGCTCTTTAGTTGTTACTTTACAAATTAATATATTACATGCAAAATATATGAGGAGCTTTTAATATTATACATATATATAGTTTTTATGTGATGCATTGTTGTTGATTAAACTACCCCGCAGTATATAAATTAGAGCTGAAATGCAGTTGTGCAAGTACAATTCTGAGGTACCTGTACTTTACTTGAGTATTTCCATTTTATGCTACTTATAACTTTTCACTCCACTTTTGTTTGACAACATTATTTACTAGTTACTTTCCAGATTCAGATTATTAATACAAAATATGAATCCATTAATCCATCAGTCAATTGACAGAAAATCTGGCAACTATTTTGATAATTTATCAATCGTTTAGCTCATTTTTCAAGTAAAAATATTAAACATTTCATTGTTCCGGCCTCTCAGCTGTGATGGTTTGCTGCCCTTCCTTGTCTTAAATTACACTAAACTAAGTATTTTTGGGGTTTGGACTATTAGATGTCACATTTGGCTCTGGATAATTGTGGTGGGCATTTATCACTATTTTCTGATATTTTACAAACCAAACAAATAATCAGTTAATTTAGAAAATACTCAGCAGATTAATCAATGTTGACATTAATCATTAGTTGCAACCCTATAAAAAAATAGTTTTAAAAATGACCTCTGCCTCAACCAACCGCAACAGTAAAATTCTGCAGCACCTGTAGTGACACATCTTGGCCACTAGAGGGAACTGCTCATTCACGAATTAATGAGTTTCTGTCCAAAGACTGTTTATTATCACAGTAAGAATTTAAAACCTTTACGACATAAAAAGCACAAACTGGCCCACAACCCAGTGAGAAAATATGGCAGATATATTTCTATGGCAGTAATGCTGCCTATAGAGTATATTCTTCCTCTTTAGCCCCACAAAGAAATGATCACTCCCTGAAATAAAGCTGATTTTTACCCTTCCCATCAATATCAGTTTTAGCTATAGTGCTTTTTTCATGTGTGTCATTTGATTTAAATAAATTGCAGATATTTTAAAGTAATATATATTTGCATCAGAAGGAAATATTCTGAAACTTTCTGTACATGCAAGTAGGTAGACTCTTACATTTTATCCCTCTCTAATTGTTTTTGGAGAGGTGAATAGCTTCAGTGACAAAATTAACTGTTATGAAAAGTTATGAGTCCTGAATTGTTACTGTTAGGCAGAGAGCACATCCTAAGGTCTTAGATAATTGTTATTAATACTGTCATAATATAGATAATAATAATATAGAATAATAACATACCATAGACAAACTCTCCTTTTAAGGTATTATTACAATTTTTTTTTAGCCTTGACACTTAATTTGTTTGCTTCATGAATCACATTTATCTGTCTGTTTATAGGATTTATTTCATGACTCGTCAAGTTTTACAAAAAGCAAGTGTTATGGGCCTAAGGTCAAAGTTGGACAGTCTTTTTTCTGATTGTAACATCATCAGTAATTTGATCCTCATGATTTTTTACACCATGATATGTAGAAAGATAAACTTTAAATTGGGAAAAATGAGCAAATGGGCTAACGGAAAGCACAATGACAAAATAATATAAAACTAATTAAAATGTAATTGAAAATTGAGATAATCAGTCCCAATCAGAAAATATCACAAATTCTGGTTCTTCTGTGGCAGTTCTCTGGTTCTTTAGCAGTTATTTTTATTACTGAATTAATTAATAATACTTTACAGTTACAATATATAATTAATTTTCTGAATGGAATTGAATTGTTTTATGTTTTTTTTAATTTTATTTACTACAGGTCTATAGATAGTTTTGTTGATTTCAGGTAGTATGTTATATGTTTTTTAGTCTAAAATGCTCACAGTTTTCATTTCATTTATTTCTTTATTTATTGCTCATTCTAAGGTCTAAAGCCACTTGGATGACCACTAACAATATTTGTAGGGCTACTGTGGTCGAGGGCCCCTGGTTTGGGCGGCCCTGCGGATTTAGGCGGATAGAGAGCAGGAGTAGGAGGAGGAGTGTGTGTTTGTCGGCAGACAGTCAGTCAGGAGGACCGGAGTCCCAGCGGCAGTTTGGGAGAGTCTGAGCGGGGAAAACTGCGTCCAATACGGGAGAAGTCAGAAGGGGGAATCCGCAATGAGTTGGGGAACGGAGCTCTGGGTATGTTTAAACTCTTTAAACTGTGTTTCTGACTAACTGTTCGGCTTGTTCGCGTTGTGTTTTGGCACGGACAACACACCGACTTTTTGGAAACCGAGTGGAAGAAAGGTGCCGTGTTACCTTTTAGCTTTGTGTAAAAAAAAAAAGGAAGGCGAGCGGCTAACGTTAACGCTAGCTGGCCGGCTGTGCTGTTAGCCCGCGAGGCTAAAGCTAAAGCTAATCCGCGGTGCACCTTAACGGCTGTGACAGCGGCGGAACAATAGGCAAGTCTGCAGACACACGGGCACGACAGCCGGGGCGGGGGTCCCTCACGCTGCCGTCTCCCCCTCTCTTTCTTGTCAATTTAAATTATATATGTGCTGCCGAATTGGTGTTTTTGTTTGACTGGCAAGTTACGAAGTTGTATCTTGACGGATTTCTTGTGTGTCACACCCTGTTTCAATTAAAGAGAGGCTGGCAGGGATTCCCGGTAGCAGGGTGGAGAAACGGCGTGATCCGGGTATCCACCACCGTCCTGCTCGGTCTACTTAAAAATTAACCTCACCTCCTCACAGCCGTTTGTTTCGCTGACTGATTGGCACAGCATGTCTCTTTGTTGTCACTCTTTTGTTTTAACTGCCATGTGATTAGAAGGGACACATACTCATATTAACTGAATCAGCCGATATAACACACCTTACACCGTGTGTCTTGTCTTTCTAGTTGTTTTAACTCAACCAGTAGCTAAATAAGAAGTCAATCATATGGCATTTTGTTACTTAAGTCACTCGAACATGTGCTGCTGTTGCTCTTTGTCAAGTACAGTAGATATCAGAGTGAGTAAATTTACATCAGCCTCCCTGTCTCAAATTGGTTATTATGATGTGGTTTAATTGTTTGTTGCAGCACGGGGTTACTTTAATGAAATTTGTTGTTGTAGCTGACAATGTGGTGAGCTCCAGCCTGATTTTTTTTGGGGTGTTGGCCATCACAAGCTGTGTAACCAGAGAGGCAACCAGCAGCATCCTCTGTGTGTGTGTGTGTGTGTGTGTAAGGAGGCGGTACTTCACCTCCCTGAGATGATACTCCTCCAGCTGACCTCAGTCAGTGGTTATTATCTGCAGTTTAATATAAGCTAATTTTTTGCTTGCTCAGCCCTAAATGTAACATGACCATGCTGCTCCAGACAAAGAGATGGCTGTTTGCTTGCCCCTGATCCAAAACGGGTTGTGAAATCGTGCCCACGTGAACACAGATGTGATTTGTCAGGATTTCAGTGTTTTTTGGATCTCCCATTCATATTATCCATTCAGCTTTTTTTTTTCTCTTTGGTGTTTTTTTTTTGCTGTGTGGATAGAGTACCAAGTATGGATAGGATATAATCAGCTGTGTCTCAGTAAGACAGATGGAGTTACAAAAAACAGTAACAGCACAAGCGATTAATTCAGAAGCAAATCCACTGATCGATTAATTCTTGAGCACGAGTCCTCAGTATTTTTAAGCGTGTGTAGAAATATATCAAATCTTTACACAAATTTTTTTGAAGGGTTGGTGTTTACATGTATGTCCTTCAGTTTGTGTAAAAAGCAAGAATATTTTTATCACATGTGTGAGCAGTTCTCCATTTACATTCATTTTACATTTATTTGTGAAACTCAATATCACATACGATTTCTTAAAAGCTTTAGGCCGTAAGGGAAGAAACCTTGGGAGAGGAAATTCAGTTTTAACAGTTAGCAGACCAATTAATTGATTAATCGTTTGGTCTATAAAACATTAGAAAACAGTGAAAAATGCCCATCACTATATGTGATGACTTCATCAGATGTCTTTGTTTGTCTGACCAGCAGCCAAATCCCAAAAGTGTTCAATTTATTATCATGTAAGACCAAGGAAAGGGCAAAGTTTCACATTTGAAAACCTGGAACAATCACATTTTTGGAATTTTTGCTTGAAAAATACCTTAAACGATTAGTTGATCGGTGCAGCTCTAATCAGGAGTCCAATAAAATAAGTCTAAGGAATGACTTGAATGATGGAAAATGACTAACTAAAATTTGAAGTGGCAGGATATTCCTTTATTCTCTCATTAAACCTGTTTCAGTTATCTCTGCATCGTCTTTTCGTCAGTGCTGTAGCAAAGCAAAGCACACTGCTGAGTGGAGACGCTGGCTGACGGACCGTCATAATCCCCTGATGAGATTAATGTGTTGGCTGTCTGATGTCAGATTACACATGATTGGCTGTCTGATGTCAGATTACGGATTATTGTCCGCGAGATAGGATGTTAAACTGTTGATTGGCTGTTGTGTTTTACAGATGACTGACTATCTAAAGTCAGACGTTATACATTGTCTGTCTAATTTCACATTACAGACTATGAATGAGTCGGTAGGTGTTTGGCTCAAATGAAACATGATTGGCTGACAAATAGCAGAAATTATATTGGCCAAATGCCATTAATGACTACTTAGGTAATTGGTTGTCTCATGTATGATTATGATGGCTGCATTGAGTCAGATGACATTCAATAGCTAATTCCCCTTGTGCTGCAGCTAACTATTATTTTTATTATCAACTAACCTGCCAATTATTTTCTTGATTTTAAAAAAAAAAAAAAAAAAAAAAACATCACAGTTTCCCAGAGCCCAAGGTTATGTTTTCAAATTGCTTGTTTTATTGGACCAACAGTCAAAAACCGACATTTAAGATAAAGAACATAAGCCAATCTTCACATTTGAGAGGCTAGAACCAGCAAAAGTTTGGCATCTTTTCTTGGAAAATGAATGAAATGATTACTTGATTATCAAAATAGTTGCTGGTTGACTTTCTGTTAATTGACTAATCCAGTGCTTCCCAACTTTTACCCCCTAAAATTTAGCCATGTCTACTTGCAACCCCTCAGTATTACATATTTCTGATGTACGTTAGAGGAATGTCTGAAGAAATAAACACAATTTTGTGTAGCAGAAATATGTAGTTTTTCTACTTCCTTTTGCTCTTCTTGTGATCCCTCAGATCTTTCTTGCGGGCATCCCAACCCCCAGGTTGTGAACAAATGCACCAATCATTTAATTGACTAATTGTTTCATCTCCAAATTCCATCAATAGGTATTTTTTTACAAACGGCATTATATAAATAAAAAGCATCTAGCACTCAAGGTAGCATTAGTACATTCAGTGTAAGTTGGCGCCTTTGCTTCTGCCCTGCGTTTTGGCTCTAACCCAGGTCTCTTAGACATTACAAAGCAAGCGAGGAACATCCTATTACCGTGCTGGCTTCCTGCCCTCTGAGACCCACACACATGTAAAATAGGAAGTGCTTGGCTGAATTAAAGCTCTGTGTGCGTTTTGTGCCAGGATGCTGCCATGCTGTTCTCTGGTCTGTCTGGTTGAGGTGAGCCCGAGGCCAGCAGAGTGGAGCAGCCAAGTCTGACTGAAGGACAAGAGACTTGACAGGCAGTCGTCTCTACTGATCGGCCAAACTGAAAGACAAGGATAAGGGGATAAAGGATGGAAAGGTAGAAGAAAGAGGACAGGCTTTAAACGGCTGGCTAAACTCTTGGTTTTACTTTGAAGTCTGCTGTTAAATGGATAGGAGACTTAAGACCAGTTGTGGAAACTCAGATTCAGAGCAGTGAGCAGGGTTTTTTTCACCCCTCTTTCAGACCAAGGGGTCACAAGAGTTTGCTTTTCTTTTCTTCATGTGTTGTGTGGATTTGGAAAAGGCTTGTTACTGTGTTCCCTCAAGTGTCCTGTGGGAGGCGTTGTTGGAGTATGGGGTACCGGGGTTACATGTGAATCACTTGATACTTGGAGCAAGAGGATTGTTTGTATTCTTGGCATCAGGTGGCCATCGGACTCAGACAAGGGTACTCGATATCCCCACTTGTCTTTGTGATATTTAAAGACCATAGCCTACAGTATATCAAGGTCTGGAGTGTTCCCAGTTTACTGACCGTAGGGTAGCATCTCTTCGGCTTTCAAATTGTGTTGTCTTACTTTATGGGACTATCATTTGGATGAGGATTGGGCAATATATTGAAGATACATTTGCAGTGATTTAAATATCAAAGTGATCTTCATGTAGGGTTGGGCAATATGGCGGTATATACCAAGCAACGGTAGAAATGCGTCCACTTGTAGAGATTTGGCAATACCATTTCCACCGCCGGAGCTATCCCTTAGTGTGTGTCACTGCCTGATCCGTACCGCAAACCTGATTTGTTCTGCGCATGTGCAAAAATGTGGCTACTTCCTGTCACCACTTTTCAGTCACACTTTATGTTGATAAGTGGAACATATCTTTAGAAAAACGTATTGATAAAACATGTTTAGTGTGACTTTTACAATAAAATCTAAATCTAGTGGTCCACTTAAATTTGATTTAAAAAAATTATCTCAGGTGAAGGATGGATGGGTGAAACAACACAGGACTTTCACCCAGGAGACTGCTGTTCGTGTCCTGTGTGAAACCAAAAGTCCTACGTTGCTTAACTTACGTAACTAATGTACTTATTTTAACCCAAACCATGATCTTTACCTAAACCCAACCAAGTAGTTTTGGTGCCTAAACCTAACCAAACTGCAACTGTTTCACAAGGTTAACCACGTGTTTATTATTGTTACCATCATGACGAAGGTCCGGTATGCCTATACATGTCGTTTTGGGAGTCATTGGCAAACAACCTATTCTGTCGTTTAGGTAGGAGGACTTGTTGTAGTGTCTGAAATAATCCCTCTGATATAGACATGGCTTCGCTTTTAGGGGCGGGATGCAGAACACAGAGCTTTGTGGCGCCCGCCAATGCCGAGTGATCACAAAGCGAGTCTTGAACGATCCACCATTTGTTGTATCTTCTCCTTGGCTTGTGGATCTGTGGCAGTGGACGCTCTGATCAGAGGGTTCCTGTTTAGTAGGGCACAGCGGGCGTGAATGAAGTCATGTTGAAGCTGAAGGCACTGGCCTGGACACGACAAGCTGTTATATCCAGTCTAGCCAAGCTTTTCAACACATTGTGTGTATGTGGAGGGGGGTGTTTTTGTTGGTGTGAGTGAGAGAACATGTTGTTTTCAGTCCTGGATGTGTGACAATGATGGTTGTAGCCCACGCTACTTTGTGCACGTCCTGTGTGTGAGGGTCTTTCTTAATTAACAAAATTGCGCTAACACACACCTCCAGGAGACAAGGAGGAAGATGAAGATGGAGAGGGAGGAAGGAGGTGTGAGAGAAGAATGGAGGAGAAGAAAGCCCACAAAGAGGAAGGGAGGGAGGAGGTTTGATGATAGGAGAGAAGAGAGATATTTTCATATGGTGGTGGGAGGTGAAGGCAGATGGACCAAGAGACAAGTAGCGTTTACAGACATAATGGATTAGATGAAACTTTAATGATCCCAGTGGAGAAATTGGCTGCTGCAACAGTAAGTAGTAACAGGATACATCAAGAATGAATGGGCTGTCAGTCAGAGTAGAGCAAAATGAGTTTATACTGTATAAACAGATCCAAACATTTACAATAGGTGCAAAATGGCAGCAGATGCTACTGGACTTACTCACCTTTTTCTCATCTTTCATCTTTCTGAAAATCTCATTTTGTTTAAGCAAGTGTGTCTGTGTCCACCAGTCAAACCTCAAATTCTGCAAAACAATGTAGAAATGATGGAAATATGGCATTTATGTTTGTTTCATGTATTAATTTGAGAAAGTTTATTGGCCCTCCTCAGTTCTGATGTTTTTATCTGCCACAATTCATCTCTGCAGTGGACGTCTAAGTCACATGCCTCATGTATGTCATTATTTATTCTCCAGGTCTGTTTCCTTTGTAGTAATTACACCAACTTTTTCACCTCAGCCAAGCGTACATTTTTTTGCCGATATTTCAGTTTTATTTTTTAAAGTTTCTGCGTTTCCATGTAGGTTTTTGTAATGTGCAAATTGAAAATGTGTATTAAAAACAGGTGGATGAAAACGCATTTGTAGCAGGAAAAGCACCGGTGTAATCAATAACATAAATATATATAACATTTAGATTCCTTGGCCCTGCTATTGTGCATGCTGGATCACTGTCATTGCTTCCTGGGACGCTTGATGGAACTGAGCCATTGTTAATGTTATTAGTAACACCTTTGCCTTTCCTGCAGTGACAAGTCAAAATGTCTGCTGTGAAAAAGGTCTGTTGACGCAGCAGGGGTGCCAAGGGTTCTCTGGCAAAAAAACAAAACAAAACACAGGGTTGTCCCGCAAAAAAATTGAACCTGGCTCAGCTTTTTTATTTCCCGGACCGCAAGGTGACGTCATCTGGCAAGGTGCCGCTGTGGCACAATCAAATATGTGCACATTCCTGGTAGATTAGATGAAATGATGGCTGCCATGCTAACTGTCCATAATTGTAAAATGCTCCCTCATAATATTATAAACTGCTTTTCAGTGTTTTGGCCTCCGATAAGCCTTCATGCTCATGGGTCTGTTACTCAAACTGGACTTGCCACCAATGCAGAAGCCCCTTGCATTTTTTAATGCTTAAGTTAAGTTTGCAGCTGTTAGAGTGGAACAAATTATATTTATCATTCTTATTAGTACATGGAGCTTGGTAACCTCATGTAATTTCTAGCGTAGCTCTGCCCAACTTCAGCATGAGCAGAGGTCTAAACAGAATAACTCCACCCGTGGAGGTGTGCACTGCAGGGCCATTGATAGTAGTTGTAGTAGTAATAGTACAGTAGCAGAGCACAGAAATGACACTGTTACTGTCAATACAATATATAATTTTGTGTTGGCAAGTAATTGTAGCATACCCTATAGCCCAGGTGTAATTATTTCTGAATTTTTTCTACGCAAGATGAGGTGCATTACATTCTCAAGAATTTAATCAGAATCTGATGAATAGTGTTGGCAGTATCCCGGATGACACATGGACAAACAAACAAAGGAAGGAAGGTGACAAATGAGACAATTAACTACCAAAAGCCAATCCATAGTCCTCTGAACCTAATTTCATTTATGGGGAACTAGTTCTACTTACAGTCACGCACAAACACAGAGCTGCTGCCTTCTTCCTCTGTTCCCACTGCTCCTCTTCTCCTCTCCCTCCCTCTCTTCCTTCCTCTCATCCTCCCATCACCTCACTCTCCGTCCTCCCTCTGGATGCGGTCACAGCTGTATCCACCCAGCCAGCTGTTTGGCAGGCAAGCTCTTCTTGGATTCATGCACCATCACACCTGCACGCCTTTCAGACCAATGCAGTGACCCTGGATAAACCGCTTTTCCGTCAGTCTAAGTGGGTCAACACGTGTTATATGACCCTCCTCCCAATCAGGGCTTATTGTTAGTGTGATACTGCTTGTCTTGGTATGAAAAGGGTCAACATAGGTTTCTATAACTTTAGGATTACTATATGTACCTGCAGGGTTACTGGTCAATTTGTGTCATGAAACTTCACAAAGCATCTGGTGGAAGCTGTGTATTTTTTTCTTCTAGAGAAAGGGAGAGAATTAAGTCTGGCCTATTGTTAGATATTTGACTTGTGGCAGATATCTGTTGTATTTTTAACTGTTGGCTCATTGTGTTTCCTCATACCAGTCATAAAGATAAGTTATCATTATTTATAATTTTTTTTATCTATTGTTGTATCAGTGTTTATTATAATTTATTTCCAGGAAGTCCAAACTGAATCACCAGAGACAGAAACCGTTCCAGACGTCTCAGAGACTTGTTTAGATGCCGGTCTTTGGTCAGAGCTGCAGCTGCGTTCACTGTCTGCTGTCTTCCAGGAGTCGGTCTGTCTGTCAACTGTTTATTAGTCAGTTACTTTATTAGCCAGCGGATAAAAATGCAGGCTTTAGGGACACGTGGAAAATTGGAAGATGTCGGGAATTTTTCTGGTGAATTTTCCCTACATCTCCAACCCAGTCATTACACTAAACGTCTGCTGGATGGCTGGGTGCTGTCAATCTAAGGCCTGCTTGTGTAACATGCTCGCACACAGTCGTATAGACTTTATTCTGATGGCATTCCCTTTCGTTAGCCCTGTTTATTAACTGCGGCGCCCAGTATTTTTAAAGATTTTTAAAATAATGTGCATAGGGTTGGGCAATATCACGATATATGGATTTGTGCCATACCATGTCTACTATGGTACTGTATTGTTATGTAATGTTGCAAGTCAATGAGCAGAGCTTCTTTTGGCACTATTAGATATTTAGGTTTTTGTCAACAAGTCCTCCTACCTAAACAACAGAATAGGTCATTTGTCAAAATCACATATATAGGTGTACCGGACCTTCTTCACATGGTTAAGAAAAGATCATGGTTTGGGTTAAAATAAGTATGTTAGTTACGTAAGTTAAGTCACTTGACTTGACGTCCTGAAAGTCCTTTGTTTGTCCCATCTATCCACCCCGAGCTCTTCCCTATGCAGACTTTGTTGGTCTTTATACTACCTCACCTGACTTCCGCCTTTGCTCCCGTCATTTTTGGGGAGGACAGACTTGTTTTTTTGCATTAGTGTGATGATGTACTGTAAGTATTTAATTCACTGGGTTAACCAAAAACAGAAATACCTGTCTGGTAATTTTTGACATCCACAATTTCTATAAGGTCTTAAGCATTAAGCATTTAATGTCGGTGTTATATATGCCTTTTAGAGCTGAAATGATTAGCCTAGTTCATCACTTGATTAGTCCATTGACAGAAAATTCAATCTGCAACTATTTTAATAAACGATGAATTGATTAAGCCAATTTTTTAGCAGAAAATTCCAAACTTTCTCTAACTGCAGCTTTTCACTTGTGAATATTTGCTGCTTTTCTTTGTCATACATGATAGTTAATTGAATATCTTTGGGTTTTCGTCTGTTGCTCGGACAAAACAAGCAATTTGATGACATCACCTTGGGCTCTAGGAAACTGTGATGGGCATTTTTCACATTCTAGAAAAATCATTGGTTGCAGTCCTATATGACTTTGCATAGAATAGCTATACATTAGCTCCCTACTGTAACTTGCCCGTTTATAATCATTTTGCTCACTCGGCTAATTTCGGCTAAAACCTGCAACAACTGTTCGAGCTGGTGATGTAGAAGCAAGATGTCCTCCAGCTGATGTCCTTTGGTTGCTGTGTACTAAACATCACATATCAGCTGCCTGCTAAACCTGCTCACATGTGCTGCACTGATGCTATCTGCTCTGTGGACGGACACAATACCAAATTACTTAAAACAGGCAGAGAGACATAATACTCGAGATGAAGCGTCCATTGTGCAGCACAGTGTCCTCTGATTGTTGTCACTTCCATGTTTAGTGATCTGGATCTCTGTCTCTACAGTACCATTACTTCCCTTGGCAACAAATGTTAGAGCATGGAGAATAAATCAAGCATGAATGAATCAAGCACCTTTTTGTTCCCTGTTTGTGTGTGTGTGTGTGTAACAACCAGCGAGTGTGTGTTTGCAATGTGACGATAGACCCATTAGCTCCTCTTATCCCATTGTGGAGTTGATAATTGCACCTCTCCCTTCCTTTCCATCCTCATGCCAACACTCTTCATCTCCTCCTCATCCTCCCCCTCAACAAACCCTGCCTC
Source organism: Macquaria ambigua (assembly GCA_008360985.2). Taxonomy (NCBI): domain Eukaryota; kingdom Metazoa; phylum Chordata; class Actinopteri; order Centrarchiformes; family Percichthyidae; genus Macquaria; species Macquaria ambigua. The sequence continues at coordinate 51,233 of VMKM01001649.1, read as the reverse complement.
TTGTCCCTCGGGATCAGGAGGAATTCTCCAGCACAAGACACTTTTATATAAGGGTTTCCCACAGGCCACGATAAAATCGTGCAATGTATTTAAAATGGTTTAATGTCATGGTCCCTTAAATAGACTTTATTAATGTGGAGCTGCTGTTTGAAAGTTTTCTTCCAGGGGCCACATATGGGATGACTTTATGTTTTTGTTTGAGTTAAACTGGATATAATAGTGGTGAGAGTGAAACCTTATAACTAGGACAATTGAAGAATGATAGTGAAACCTCGTGGTTAAGCTCACCCTTTGCATCCATTCTTTAATTTGAGATATTTGGTAGTGAACTTACATTAGGCTAAATGGTGAAATATGACCAATGTTTCTTCCTGCCTTCTTACCTGTGACCCTGTTGTAAGGTCTCAAAATTCATCAGAGCCCAGCAGTTAAGAGTGGTGATGTTTTATCCTTTTAATGAAAGTCCTTGGAAATGGTAGTTTCGACAAAATAATCCTAACAATTCTAACTCAAGGTCCACTCCAGCTTCTTGTAACCTTCATCAGCAGTTTAGATCTGCAACTAAAAATTACTTTTATTATTAAGTAATCTGTCAATTATTCTTGCATTCATTTGGTTATTCGTTTAGTCTATAAAAAAACATTAAATTATGAAAAATGCTCACCACAATTTTCAAGAGCCCTGACATCTTCAAATTTATTTTTATTCAGTTTATGATATATGATATATCAAAATCCTCATATTCTAGACACTGGAACAAGCTAATTTTTGCTTTATAAATGATGAAGTGGTTATCAAAATTGTTGATAAATTGAATGTATGTCCAGTAAGCCATCAGTCGACTAATAGTTTTAGCACTAGCTCAGTTTGATCTTTAATTCACTTTTTCATCAAACATACAGGGATTGACACTAATATTTTTAAGCACTGGCCCCATGGGCCACCAAGCCCCTAAATTTGGTGGCCCAAATGTAAAGTTATGTAAAAACAATTCATAAAAGGCAATTTAACGCAACTTAACACAGCCTTCCTTAACTGTGACACTCCAATAAATGAAAGACATGACATCAGGGATGCAAACACGTGTATGGTGAAAAAAGAGGCAGCTATCCGAAGTAATACCATATAACCATGTGACCAGGGCTTTCCACAAGGATATGGAGTAGCTAGCCACTGGGGAAAATATAGCCAGCTAGGGGGGTCCGGGGGCATGCCCCCACAGGGCATTTTTGTCAGAAAAGCCCAAATTTGATGGCCTGTGGCACTTTCTAATGCCATTATTCCATCATATACACTGATACTTGATCATATATATTACTGCAGGAAGTTCCATTACAGCAGATTTTAAGCATTCTAGGACATTTTAAACTGTAAAATTGCAGTGCGAGGCTGATCGGCATAGCCTACATTTTCTCATGATACAGGCCTGTTACTTTGACAACATTGCTTATTTTAGTGTGTGTTTGCAATGCATCTTAGAGATGGCTCTGCTGTAAAAAGCGCAATGTAAATAAAGATCATTCATTCATTCGTTCATTCATTAAGCCCATAAACGTCTGTGGAGGCGGGACTGACACAGACAGACAGGCACGTTTCTCTATCATCACGCTCGCAATGTTTTGAAGTGGAGGCTAGAGGTCATAAAATGTAATGCATAGCGAATCGCAACTTGTTAATTAAAACTATTTTATTAGAATCCAAAATTAATATAAGAAAGTAGATGGCTGGACTGATTAGTCTGCAGTTTGACCGGCAGCCGGCGCTTATGGAAAGCAGACTTTTCTTGCTGTACGGCCAACTAGATGTGTGGGATCCGTCAAGTTTATTTTACAAGTGGAAATCTGGCATAAGAGAAGCTGCTCTGACACGGAGTACAATAACGTTAGCTAAAAACACATAACATACATAACCTACAGAGCTAATGATGGTAAAAGTCCAAACCATATAAATTCAGCCAACAGAAAAACTCGCCTCTCAAAATGAATGAGCCATACAGTACAGGGAGAGAGTGGTGCATTCACAGACAAACATCCAAGCGTTTGCTTGGTCCAGCAGGACTGGAGTAAACAACCACTTAACCAGTGATGTAATGTGAGGTCCTCGCAACTGACGTGAAAAAAGCGACATTTGCTGAAAAGTGAGTTTCGCCCCCCCTTGCCTCTCTCTCGCTTGCTCGCTTCCTCGCGCAGATAGAATCATAGAATGTTGAACTAAAAGGTGCGAAGGAATCGGGATGTTTGTGCAAAATGTAACTATGCTTTGGTGAAGGCTGGCAGTATAGGGATAAAACAAAGTAACTGTTTGTGGCCTGGGCCATGGTTAATGTCGGACCCTGTCATATAAATTAATTAACAATAGTGACTCCAGCTGCATATCAACTCCACATGAGGTTGTGACCTCAAGGTTACCATTCGTCTTTTGACTATGGAATTCCAGGAACCGTCTTAAGGGTTCTTGTAGGTCCCCCACCCACTTGTGCTGACGTAGCAGCTGGCATTGTTTACAAGTGATACAAAAGCAATTTTACGATGCTGCCTTATCAGCCAGCAGAATTTGTGGTGCATTTTTCTGCTGTTGTAGCCGATAAGTGTGTGTGCGTATGGGAAACACTGGCTTTTGGCAGGAATTTACCACAATGCACATACCATACATACAGACATCATATGCAAAAGTGTGTATATACACGGGATGAGTGTAACTAGGACAGCCCCACTCCCTCCCCTCTCCGTCTCCCTCCCTGTTCGACACACAGTCCGTTTGCATACAAGGAAACAATGCTAATTCTAGCAGCAGAGGAGTTTTCCCAGGCTGTGGCTCTGTGCTGCTCATTTGCTCTCTCTCTCACTCACTCACTCACTCACTCACTCACTCACTCACTCACTCACACACACACACACACACACACACACACACACACACTCACTAGCTGCTCAGCATGGAGGGTTTCTGGTTACCTAGGTAACCTGTCCATGAATTACACAGTGTACCCCCTGGTTACCGTGGGTACCCCAGACCATAATATGTCAGGTAGTCACAGTGCAGAATAAAGGATGTTAACACACTGAGCAGCAGGCTCTTGTTTATCAGAAACTAGGAAAGATATGTGTCTTTTTTGTAAATAAAAACATGGAACTGTAGAGGATTTGTTGTCCTTTTCTTTGGAAAGGTGGAAACACATTTTCAGAGTCCTTTTTTTCCTGACAACCTGAGCCTTGTTTTGCCTCCAGTGCTTGAATAAGCCAACTATAAATTGCATGGACTTGAGCGGGGGAAGGCTTTCACAATGAGATGACAACAATAGTCTCAAACAGGATTCAGATTTCTACAGTCATTTGTGAACTCATTTAAACCCACTTTGTGACCCACTGTTGTCTCCCAAAGCAGCCTTTAACAAATACTACTTTGTGTTTTCCTAGTCTAGACTTGCCATTGTTCATTTAACCCTCTTAATGTTTACAAATTGTTACTGACAAGTACACAACAAAAACACTGCAACACATTATGGGTCCATGCTCGTGGCTGAAGATGTGCTGCAGAGCTGTTGAAGCAGCAACAACTGATATTAATGCTGGTTAATAGCAGCACTAGCTAGAAATAGAAATACTAATCAACCATAGTAGTATTAGAGGCAAGTATTTACTGTAAACAAGGGTTGCACCATTGCAACAATGCCCCCTTTTTACCAGACTGGAATATCTCAACAACTATTGAGTGGACCGCCATGACATTTTCAAAAGATATTCATTGTCTCCAGAGGATGAATCCTAGTGACTTTGGTGATCCGCAGACTTTTCCTTTAGCGCCACCATGTGGTTGACATTTGTGGGTTTTGAGTTACATATCTTGACAACTATTAGATGGCTCGCCTTGAAATTTAGTACAGATATTATCTGTGGTGCGCAGAGGATGAATTGCAATCACTTTGATGATCGCCTGACTTTTCACCTAGCACCATCAGGTATAAATTTTAATGTGTCCAATACTTTGGTTTATGACCAAATACCTGCAAAACTAATGACATTCCCACCAGCCTCAGCTGTACTTTGTGTTTAGGGGAAATTACAAATGTTAGCATGTTAACACACTAAACTAAGATGCTGAACATGTTGAACATTATACCTATCAGCATATTGACATTCTCATTGTAAGCATGTTAGCATGCTGTCAATTTAAGTTTCTTAAAATTCTCATTTGTTTACTGTAATTGAAAACAAAACTAGATATATGCCTAATATAATATGTCTAAATTCAATTCCAATATATTTTAATATTATTTTGTAGCTCTCAGTGGATGTACAGTTTTCACAATATCGTTCATTGTCCCCTTTGGATGGAGCAGGGACCCCCTCGAATAGTACTAAATGGCCCATTTAACCCAGTCCCAGACAGTCCTGGCTCACACGCTGTGTAAAACCACAGTAGTTGAGCTGATGACAGCAGCAGCAGCAGTAGTAGTTGTACTGCACCCAGGTTCTGGCCTCCTGTCATATATTAGTCATAGGTTATGCAGTTAATGGTTAATCCACATGATACACATCCACAGGGAAGTACACTGTGCTGGCCAGTATGTGTTGTTTAAACATGCAGACAACAGGAATAAAATGTACATAGACTGTGCAGAGGTTCTCTGTCAGCATGTCACATGATAAGGGCAGTCATGCTCAGTCACTCACTGTAGGAAGTAAAAGGGCATTTCTCTGAAACTGCATGCTTATTTATACCATGGTAAAGACTTATCGGAGGAGATGTTTCCACTGAATGCAGGCAGCTTTTGAGTTAATGCAGATATTTAAAGGGAATTTCCACTGGATATAAGGGAGCATTGTAGGCAATATTCCATTGAAACTAAAGCTATCTGAGACACTTTTCAAAGAGATAAAGGAACACTCCAATTAACACAAAGATTCAAAACTAGATCTATAGGGTATATAGTCATATTTGAACTGCCATCTGTTGAAAACCTACTGTATCTGAGAGTCTATTAACTAAAATGTTAGAGAAATAGTTGATACCACTCTCATATAGCCTATGTTTGTTAAATATGAAGCTACAGCCAGCAGCCGGTTAGCTTAGCTTAGCATAAAGACTACACATCATACTAACACAACTTATTTTTGAACACATCATATATTATTGTACGTATAGCTGTTTCCCCGTTTTCAGTCTTCATGCTAAGCTAAGCTAACCGGCTGCTGGCTGTAGCTTCATATTTGGTGGACAGATATGAGAGTGGTATTAATCTTCTCATCTAACTCTTGGCAAGAAAGCGAATAAGGGTATTTCCCAAAATGTCTAACTATTCCTTTTAACCAGCACATCTCGGCCCGGCTGGGGCCGTGTCTCCTGAGGCAGTGGTATGATTTGTCTGAAGTATACCTAGTCACTTTACATATTTAAATGAACATTTGCTCATTTACATGTAGAGTTTTACCTAACACTTACTCGTGCTAGTCACAAGGTAAGCTGTCAGAATAGAGGCAAGTTAGATTTTTGATTTTCAGTGATGAATGGACTAAAACTGATGTGATGTATTCATTACCTAAAAATAGTGCCAGCTGTCAGCGCCCAAACCAAGTGTCATAGCCTACAGTCAACCGCACTAACCAGGATGAACACTGTGAGGAGAAGGCGTCAGGGTCAAAACACACACTCTCATACACTCACACAGCTGGGAGCCTCAAGCCAAACCCCAGCTGTGATTATGGCACTTGAGTCAGCGGTAAGATAAATCAGGGGTCCTGTGGCTGCTTTCTAAGATGAATGAGCTGTTTGTGTGTGTGTGGTGTTTGTGTGTGTGTACACAGGCATGCACATATGGTCTGATGACACAGCTCAATGGATTGTTGAACAGATACAGTAATCATCACATCCTGTTCTTTCATATTGGACACACACACAGGAAACGCTGTGGTTAATAGTGTGGACGACCACAGAAACTGATTGTGCTTAAATTAGCCGTGTGTGTGTGTGTGTGTGTGTGTGTGTGTGTGTGTGTGTGTGTGTGTGTGTGTGTGTGTGTCTTTTTGTGTAGCCACCCAGCCTAGTCATTGCTCCATCCCAACAACACATGTAACTAGGGTTGGGTTCTACGCTCCAGCGCTAATCTCACCTTGCATTTCTTTAGCAAAGAGACAACAACAGCAACTAATTAACGTTAATTCCATAAAGGTTCAAATGAAACTTTAAGCTGTTGTCTGGTTGATGCGCAGTGTCCACACTTGTCCAGAGATTGTTTGTGGAGGGAACGAAAACATCACTTTAAACACACTACTCCACAGCTGTGAGTGGACCATGGCGACTCCTCTTTAGAGAAATGGTCTTGTCACATCAATTACAGGAGAATGTTCTAGTTAAATTGATGTAAATCATATGTATATTTTAAGCGTATCAACTTATTAGTTCTGATTATGGACCCCCAGTATTTTAATCAAGTAGCTTGTGAAAAAATAAGGTGCAAAACATTATTATTTATAATTTTAATTGGCTGCAAGCTGAACCTAATTAGATTCTATAAAGGATTCAAAAGGATTGATAAGCATATCATCACTATTCATGAGATCAAAACAGTGGCTGTAGTTTTAAAATGCAGATCATAGAAATCGGGCGTTGTCACTCATTTATCCTTTCCTCAGTCATCAATCCACATTAGCATTGTTCCGCTAATGTAGATCCACCTGCTGGCAGGTACCGCTGGTAGAGGGAGGAGGGGCTGCCGTCTCAGCCGGTAAATCTACAAGAATTTGCCGAATTTTAAGATAAGTGGCCAATTATGCTAAACTGTGCTAAGTTGACTGGCTACATACAGTCAGCTTTTGTTTTAGCTTTATCATAACAATTTGCATTGAGCCGAACAAGTGCGCTATGTTTGTGTAAAGCATAGCGGTGGTGGATGGGAGACTGCAGGCAGAGCTATCAAACTATTCAGCTGATAGATGTGCGTTGCTCTGTTGTTGTATGTAAGCTCTCTCTGATGCTCTGAGCTAACTAACCTGAAGCTACCATAAAACATCCATCACTGGCCTCAGCGTTTCACAGCTGGCCGGGCCTCTGGCTATTAAGGCTCAAATAGTTGTGTAATGGTTGATGTGGAGTTAATGTGGAAATAAATACTGGTACTGTAACTGTATAGCCTTGTTGCTCATGTATGAGCTGGAGTGAGACTGGCTGTTAATGGGTGATTTTGCCATCATTTGAAGTTTTACAATAATGTTTCAAAACTGTCAGGCTGGAGAAATCTCAGACAAATAGTATGCTTTTTGATACTTTATATTGTATTGTGATTAAGTTAAGAATTGTATTATTGTGACAGTGTTAGTGTAAAGGTTGCCCTTTATCTTATTAGTGTGTATGTAACACTGACATTAGTCCTGGCAGAATAGCAGCTTACATATGCTCAGAACACTAAAGCCAAACCAGCGCATTGAAAACGACTGCACTGTGTGTGTGTGTGTGTGTGTGTGTGTGTGTGTGTGTGTGTGTGTGTGTGTATTGTGAACTGATGTCATCGTGAAACACATCTAATAATCTTTGTTAAAAGATTATTTAAATAAAAGAGCCCTCACAATTCTGTCCAAAAGAACAGGGTTTCCTCTGTTTCACCATTTTAGATCAGATAGGGACCCAGGACATCCGCTAGTCCGACCTTCAGTGTCAGAGGGTTGACCCCATGAAACGATCCCGGTCAAAATCAGGGCTGAGACAAGGAGGGTCAGACTCAGGCTGATGGATCCTGATCAAAGTCGCAGTCTGACATTTACAAATAAAGCAGAGAAAAGTATGTGGGAGTATGTTAAGATAATGGCAGTCATGTGAAACACATTACTGACAGTCTTTCCCTCATGTTAGCAATTAATATATATAATTTAATATATAATTTAATATAAAAGGTTACTTTTAGGGCTGCATCTACCGAATATTTTTATCATTGATAATATGCTGATTAATCATTTATTTAATTATTTAGAAATTATTTTCTCAATCAATTAATTATTTGATCTATAAAATAGTGAAACATGCCCATCATATTTTGTCTTCAAATTCCTTGTTTTGTCTGAACAACAGTCCAAAACCCAAAGATATTTAATTTACTATCATAGAATACATTAAAGAAAACAAGCAAATATTTACGTCTGAAACCAGAGATTTTGTGCCGTTTTTGCTTTAAAAATCATAAATCAATTATCAAAATAGTTTGCCGATTAATGTTCTGTTGATCGACTAATTGTTTTAGCTCTATAGTTAATTTTAAATTTAATCCTGATTTCTAGAATTGATATTGTCTCCTAACTTTAGACTCCCACTCCTGGTTCAGTTAGACATTAATGGCTAGACAGTTGGCACTATGTTAACTATTTACATTTTGTTGTTGGCACTATGTATCCTCGGTTATGAACTAACAGATGTAGCTCACTTGTCTACCATAACCAACACAGTATGATGATATTCTATTGTTAAAAACTGGGAAAATCTTGAGAGGACTTGCAGCTCTCAGATTTCACTGACTTGCAAATCAAGGTTAGAGGACAAGGTTGACTGTCGGGATGGTTTTGTCCGCTTTTGATCTTTGGACAGAGGCAGACATTTGCATTTCAGTTGGTGGATTTGTTGGTTGGAGAATTCTTTACAAGAAAGAGACAGAGAGGCAGACTGTGTTGACCTGCTGAACAAAGCAATTTAAGTTGACCAACATGTTTGCAACTTAACAGACTAGTCAACCAAGTGAGCTTTAGGGGTAGTGTGTGGTTCTTTTGCAAAGCAGAGACATCAACAACGTTACTTCTTGTCTCCTCTGAAAAACGACTATGATTTGACGCCAACATCTCCCCCTAATGTCATCATTTCAGCTGTCATAAGAAGACGTGTTATGTTAAAACAGTCATGGAGCAAGCATGTGTTGGTAACATGGTTAAGTGTTGAAAATGCTTTTTATCCTGTGCTTGCTAGGGCATGATTATATCTGGATTAGATTAATATCTATCTAGATATCCAATCATCTGTCTCTCTTTCTGTCTGTCTCTCTCTCGCCTAACCAGTCTGTCAGGGTGTGTATGTGAAGCAGCAGGAGAGCAAGACAATAGAGGGGATCAGGTTGCTATGAAACCTGATGAGCTAGCTACAGACAGGAGTGCCCAGGTGTGTGTGTGTGTGTGTGTGTGTGTGTGTGTGTCCACAAACACGTAGTAAATATAGCGGGAATGGCCTGGAGTCAAACCCTTGATTTTGGGGATGGGTGTCAGTGGATTAAGATTGCCTCACCAGTTATTTATGCTGCCTGTACTTAATATGATTTTCATGCATAATTACCCTGACTAAAGGCCATAATGTCTTTACTGTGGTTAAATGTTGCCTCACAGTGCAGGCAATGTCAGGTCCTCTCAATTAATCTTCATTGGAACAAATGTGAAGACGCGATTCCTGTGAGTCATTTTGTGCAAAGCCACATGTGATGCTTTATCTTGTGGAATCTTTTGCTGGTGCACGTTCACGTGAATGTTCTTGGCTTATGATGCAAAATAACAGAATAGACCAATAGACAGAGGTTGTATTTGTGGACCAATGAGAAAGCTGTTTACTGCTGTTTTGGCTGCTGTTGATGGTACATTTGAGGACGCCATATTCTCTTGCGCGCAATGAATCTTGGGATAGGTTGGGCCGCTGAAAGGATACAGCTATTGGATCCTCCAAATTCAGGAAAAGAGGGCCGCATGTGACGCATTCGGCCTTCAAATGCAGCCGTCAAAGGATGCAGCCCCTGAACTGAGATACAGTTTGGCATGTCAAGTGCACTTTACTGGCAACTTTTACTGTATTCTACCACTTTTGATTAAAAAAAATGAAGTGTCAAAAATGTACAACATTGAAAATTTTCCTTTGTCTCCAACTTTTTGTGGCACTATTTACAAGTTCTAAGGAGTTTAAGTAGTAAAATATGTTTTTCTCACTAAGTATATCAAACATTACGTTTTTACACCATAGACCTTTCTCATCATTACTCTTTCATATATATATATATAAATAAATAAATCTTCATGATATGTTTTGCATCCAAGCCAAAATTTCAATGTTTCCAGGCCCACAGTTGTCCTCCAGCTTTTACAAGACACACAATCTACTTCCTCTGTTGTCTACGTTGTGTTGTCCTTGGCACACCGGGCAGCATGATTTGTCAGGTTTTGTGCCCATGGCCTACTGTGTGTCCTGTCCTTTAGAGTCTTAAAATATTGTCTTCACAGTACTTACTTGTTGGAGTTTTTTGCTGTTGTATATTTAAACCATCTCAAATTGACATAAAAAAGCCCAAAAAAAGTTTTCTGAAACAAGTCTGTCCAGTCAAAAGATAGGATCTAATTGGAAACGTCACACCACTCTTTTTGTGTAAATTGTGAAGTTGAACCCAGTTACTAACAACATGTCCACGTGTTCATGTCAGCGAAATAAATGTATTTCGTCATTAAAGTCCAATACTGCCATGACATGCTAGAAATCCGAGCAGATGACCTGATTTTTCTTGCTAATTTCACACATAAAAAGTTGTTCGAGCTAAGGGTAAAGGAGAAAAGGTGGACTGTAGTCGAAGCAAAATAATGGTCATTAGCAGGTATTGTTGTCCTTCAACATCATGAAGCACATTGCCCTAAATAAGCATAATAGTTTTTTGTTTGTATGAAAGAAAGACAGAGAGAGACAGTAAGCATGGCTGGCTGCAGCAACAGAGTGTTTATTGTGGTAAAGGAGGTCAGATGATGGAGACGGTGTCATCCATGTTTATTATCAACACATGACACACACATGTTCACTCTGTCTTCCTGTGTGTCTCTCTCAATGCCCCACCCCTTCTCTTCTCTTCTTGCTAACCAGGTGCCATTCTTTCCACAGTCAGCAAAATGCTTGTTATGCATTGACTAACTTCTGACTTGTAGAGAACAGCAACTTCTTTTAAAGTGACATTTTGTTTTTTTGTCCTCCTCATTTACCTGCATGTATGACTTGAACTTTTTCTCCACAGAATTGTCCAAAACAATCTGTTTTATTCACTAAATATCAGTATATGAGTAAGCAGTGCCACTAGGCAACATTCGCTGGATGACTCTTGCAGAGATAATAGGCCCACTGTAGTGGTTATTTAGTGGAACGGAGTCCACTGTGGCAGGGTTGGGTTAATGTTTGACTGACTCGTCTCCGACTCGGACACAGACACCTCCTGATGGGTCTTGTCTGTGTTCATTCAAAGAGGCCCACTAGCTTGAAAAAAAAGGACCAACAGTCAGAAATATTTTGTACAGACAGTATGTATGGCAGTAAGAATAAGGGTAAATGGAGATCCAATTCCAGGAGTTTTTGTATGAATCTTACTTTGACAATGAAAGCCACAACCTGGTGACACACTCCTGACTGATTATTTTTATTATCGATTAATCATTTGGTCTATAAAATGTCACTAAATAGCGAAAATGTCCATCACAATTTCCAAGGTAATGCCTTCAAATCGCTTGTTCTGTTTGACCAACACACTAAAACCCAAAGATATTCAGTTTTCAGTCATATAAAGTCAGAAAAAGCAGCAAATCCTCAAATATAAGAAGCTGGAAACTAGAGAATGTTTGGCATTTTTGCCTGATAAAGACTTATTAATCAGTTACTCTCCTATAAAACTGTTACTGATAAGTTTTCTTTCGATCAACTATTTAATTAGTTGACTAATTGTTTAAGCTCTAGACCAGAGTGGCATACACTTACTTTTAAAAATACAGACCAGAAGATGGACGTTGTTCTCTGTTTCAGTCCGGTTACAAAAAGGAAAACATGGAGTTGAAATGTCTGTGTTTAAGGTATTTATTAGCAGTCGCAATGTTTTTTCCTTCTGCTTTCCTTTTGGGCTTTGGGAAAGAGTTGGTCTTTTTTTATGTTTCCCCCTGAGCTGTGTTTGCTGGCACACAATGAACACAGGTTGCTGTTGAATCCCCTCCTGGGTGAATGGACAAAGAGTTTGACTGGTCCACCCATTTTAGAAACTGAAAGCAGACATTCCAGTGGAGAGTCTGTCAAGAGAGATTACAATAATAAAAGATTTTCACTTCTGAAACGGTTTCTTAGCTTTGACTTTGTGCTGATATACAAAGTATCTGCAAGTGTGATTTAAAACAGATGACTTGTTTTCCTCTGTAACAACTGCACAGCTGGTAGCGAGGTGTAAATCAGTGCACTCTGTTTGAGATTATCATCCACCTCAGCAGTAAACAATACACAGACTGGGAAACAAAAGCCAGCTATTCCAGCTATTACATAAGAGGAAGAAACACCCATTTATTCTCCTCAACTGAACCGTTTGAACTAATGTAAATATGCATTGCCTGATTTGACAATAGCTGAAACCCGTCACGGAACCCTAATTTTAGTCCATTGGTGTACTCCAGCATGCACACATAGCCAAAAAAAAAATATGATTAAGTTTTAATGATCAATGTGAATAGAGCCAAACATGGAGTCAGAGAGTGACAGCCCACAGGAGTGAAGCAGCTCACTGACTCAGAGCTGACTGTTATCCCTGAGACTCACTCTGATTCATTTTAATCCCCTAAAATGATCTATAATTTGGACAACTATGAATCACATATTTCCTCTCAGGCTTGTGTGTATTAGCCAGCTTGGTCTGCGCTTGTGTAGTGCTACAGACACGCAGTAGTTTCTATTTCCGCAGGGTAAAGAAAAAACCTGAATATAGATGATAGAGTGATAGAGGTGTGCGTGTGTGTTACAGAGCGTAGATAAAGTAGTGTAAACAGCTAGTTTAAAACTGATCTTAACACTAAAGTAATAATTATATTACCAACACTGCTACTTAGATGGTTCCTGTTAGGTTGACTACTGTATTAAATAGGCTACAGGGTTAGACGAATGACAAAATGAGTGGCCACAAAACGTTACTCTGTGGCCACCAAACACTTCATGTAGGTGCACTTTTCAAAGCAACATGAGGCATTTAACAGAGCTACAAAGAAATGGAATTATCTGTGTCTAGATTGCAGGTGCAACACAGCAAAACAAAAGCAAAACAATTGATTATGTCAAAGGAAACCATTTTGATAATTAGGCCCATGTCTAACACAGAAAACTGCATCGACAAAAGGGACAGTGGTCACAAGTTGAAGCTCCTCCAAACTGCTTTATATCAAAGGTAGTGCAAGAGCATGCTGTTCTTTCTCCTGTTTCACACATTGTTCAGCGGCACATTTTCCACGTGCTTGTTGTCAGTTTTGTGAAATTGTGTTATAAACTTGGCTTTTTAGGTGGTCCAGATAGAACAGTTAATGGTTTTTATTCTGAACTAGCCATATGAAATCTAGAGTGAGTTTTAATTCAGGTTAGAAGTAGGTCTAAAGCTGTATTTGTCCATTTCTAACTGCTGTTTTGCTGGTTTTACACCAGGGAACTGCAGTGAAGGAAGGTGAAGAGCTGCCAGTACTTACACAGTTTGAGAATTTATCAAACCACCAACACACAGAATTAGGCTAATGGGTTAGGAGGGCTCTCTATTGAAAGCTCTCTGGGGAATCGGTAATGAAAATAGAGTGAGATTAAGGCTGAGAGCTTGTAAACCTGTTCGAAGCTGGCTGGTCGAACAGTGAGGTGGGGCTGAAGTCAACAGTGTGCCAGTGCTCCTCTCTGTTTTGTCCATAGATGGCAATTGGAGACTTTTCAGCACAACAACCTTTTTAGCAACAAATCCAAGTCTATTCAAATCCAGATGCTCTCAGCGAGGAAAAAGCTGTGTGTGTGTGTGTGTGTGTGTGTAATATACACAGGTAATAAACTATGTGTGCTTACCTCCTGGTGCTTTGGTCCCTACTCACAGTTCAACTCTTTCAACTGCAATTAAAATGGCTTGTTTTGTCCAACCAACAGTCCAAAAACCTGCAAATAATACCTTTGTTGAATTGTTTAAAAGTTCGAGTGCCATTATAATCTACGTTAAACAATAAAAAATGGGAGTGCAGTCAGTGTATATAATTGGCACATAAGTTTATAGTTTGATATTGGGGTTTAAAGAGCGTCTGATATGAAAATATGTGTATACAGTGAGATGATTTTTCCCCCTTACCGTTTATACTGTGGTAACTATCCTTTATATTCTTCTCTAGATCTATTAGGCCATAGTGGGCAATGTTGCAAATCAATGAGCAGTACTTTGATTTGTCATGTATTTAAATAGCTAAACAAGTCAAATACAAACATTCCTGTCTTCTTATTTTATCCAGAAATGTTGGTATTTCCCCCGATTATATATTGATATTGTGTGATTTAAAATGAATGTATGTATGACAGAGCATTTTATCACCCACCCCTAGCTTGATATCAGCTAACCCTAACACCAATACACTGTAATCGATTAGCATGAAATAAAGCATTAGTTTATAATTTGTGAGTTATTGAAATCAGTTTATTTCAACATTGTAATGCTTTAAGATTGTTATTTAATCAAGGAATCTGAGTGACTTAGACCAAAATAATGATTATCGCACACAGATGCCGGCCTGTTCTCCGGTCTCCAATTTTCTTCCTGCTTTCCTCTTGTTTTTCTTACCTCCCCTCTCAAAATCCCTCTCCAAATGCCACTCGTCTCCTTCCTAACACTCCCTCTTCAACCTCCAACACACACACACACACACACACACACACACACACACAAACACACACACACACACACACTCACTCACACGCACAAATCCTGTCTCCTCTCCCCCATCACATTCTTGGAAGAGACCTTCTTTTTCTGGTTGTTTTCGAGGAAGATGAACACAGATAGACACAGTACACACACACACACACACACACACACACACACACACACACACACACACACACACACTGCAGACAGAGCCTGGGGGTCTTCAGAGTGATGCCAGTGTTTCAGACAAGTTGACATTTCCCACCCAGTCTCTGCCATGTGTGGGTGATACTGTGTGTGTGTGTGTGTGTGTGTGTGTGTGTGTGTGTGTGTGTGTGTGTGTGTGTGTGTGTGCCCACTCTGCTCTGGAATGCCACAGTGTGTAATTAGTCTTTTGTCCTAGCAGCATTTTCTATGCTAATTAACCTCCCTTCTCCCATGGAATGCACACGGGCTGTCTGGCTCCCTGATTGGCTCGGGAGGGGCTGTCTAGTCCGTCTGATTGGTTATTGGGGGTGCGCAGAAGACTTGTTTCCACAGCGCTGTCTTCAGCTCTCCTCGTCTGGAAGCTAAATGACTAATTTATTCTCTCACCCTGAGATCGAAGCTCATTAAAACAGGGCTGTGGCTTTGGCAGTGAGGAAACGCAGCAGCAGTAGACCTGTGACCCATTTTTGGGTTTGGGTTCACGGGAAGGAAACAAATATTGTTGGCCACCGGTCACAGTGACATGACGACATAAAAACTGTATGTAATTTATAATGGCCAAAACTAGAGCCGAACTGTTACTGGATGATATATTGTCTGCTGTTCTGTACAATAATTTTTGATAAGGAGCCCTTAGATTTATTTTATTTTTATATTAACTAGCATCATTTGCATGGTGTTTTGAGGCTTCTGAGAAAACTTAAATATGGATTATATACTGTTATTCTAACTCATATCCCTAGTTGGTCTTAGATACAACATGTCATGTCATCATTTCAGTAATGAATTGTGTTTTTGTATTTTCAATTTATTTGTATTGTCATTCATGATTTTTTTAATTTTGTTGGAACCTTTGTTGTGCAGACTAAAAATATATCGCTGTATGCTGTAGCTATATTCTTCTGTTCAGTACAATTACCCAAATGCGCTGTGATGGAGGGTCTGGTCTTTTTGTTTGTGAAGGCATCCCTTCCTGTGATTATGTGATGATTATGTGACAGGATGTTGTGTTGCTGCTACTGATAACATGGAAATTGGTGCACCTCTCTCTTGTTATCATAGATCAGCTGATATGAGGTCTATCAGCAGTTAATATCGCACTTTTCCTTTCTAATAATTCTGAAAAATGGTGAGATACGGTGCTGGACCGACTGGTGAACCCAAACATGTAGCGGCTGTATTCATATCAACTAGGTAGATTGCTTACCTTTTTGGATGCTGCTATGGACAAAGCTAAGGTTGAAACCTTGTGTCAGTGTAATATATTCTTATTAATGTAGATGCAGGCTTATTTGACTATGCTGAAAGTTACATTTGGGATGAAGACTACATGATTTGTTGAGGATGAAATTTTAATAATCTGCAGACCTCGGTTGTTGTTGTACACATGCTTCACTAACCAAGCAATGAGATAGGAATATGTTGGACAGCTATTGTATCATTAGCAAGTTAGCAGCTACTGGCCTCACAATGTTATACTAGAGTGGGAGGCCTGAGTGCCATAAAAAATAAGATACCAGACTCTCTCTCAGTGCAGGTGCTGCAGCTGCGTGGGTTACTGGGTGCAGGCCAGATTGTAGCTCGCACATTCAGTCAGCTATCCTTAAACCATCCTCATCATTTTCATCCTCCTACCACTTTTCCTGCGAGCTGAGAGACCCGGAGCCCAAAAGATGTTGTCATTTCCCCAGTGAGCTGGTCTGTGCTCTGCTTGCCACAAACTACAGGATGAGCTCATACTCTTATTACTTATTCAGACACCGTCCGTCACACAGGCTGACGCAACCACAGACAGACACGCTGGCTAAAAAGGAAGTGGACAGGCCTGTTTGCATGCCAGGCTGGTAGGCATTTTCCAGAGGCAGTCAGACCGGCAGGACGCAGATGATCACGACAGAAGAAAAAACAGCCATCCTGATATGTTTCTGTGTAATTATCTTTGTTGCTGTTTTACATCTTGGCTGCATCTTTTTGGGCTAAATCTTTGTGTTTGAACTACAAAATATGCTTAGCTAGACACTTGGCACTCGTTTGCACCACTGAGATCTTTTTAAACTTCTTCCTCGCCGATGAAAACTGGCATTAGGCCTGGCAGAGATGCTGCCAGTCCATGTTTCACCCCGTCGCTGGTTTGTTTTAACATGCTGGGGTCCTTTTGTTTGTCTCAGTGGTTTTGTTTAGTCAGCCCATTCTTTGGCCGATGGCTGCAGGCGTTCTCTTGTTTTCTGTTTTTGAATCTGTCAAATGTTCTCCTCCAGATCTCGGTGGAAATATGACCCCGAGTTACAGGCTTCAATGAATCGCTTATGGTGGACCTCAATGCACAGTGGTTGTACAAACACAGGACAATGTTAGATTGATAATCAAACTGAACTGCTAATTTGTTTCACTTCATTCATTCAGCCTGACATTGAGCTCATGTTAGCCAGGTGATATTTTGTTTAGTTTTGCCCTAACCAATCAGAGTGATGTATCTGTCCTGCTGACTGTCTATTTTAAATTAAAATGCAAGCTTTGATTTTTCATGTTGATCAAAGAAATGTGTTAATTTAAGAGTTGCTATTTCTGTACGTGGGCAACATGTACATCTACATCTCATCCACCCTTGTTTTTTTGTTTTTTTATGAATGAAGCTAGATAGCAATGTAGGAAGATTAATCTCGCCTACTAAACTCTGACTGGACGATTTGTTTCTCCAAGAAAAATATGACATGTCAGTCAATTGCAAAAATGGCACTAATTAATAAGTGAATGCAAACAGGGCAATCCTTAATATTCAGGGGTATTTTTAACCCTGAGCTGAGGGCAGTTTCGCACTACATTGTGCAACACCGATATATTGGCCAGGCTGATACAGGGACCCCTATCAAGATAGTTTGTTTACTTCCAAATATTGTTATCATTATCGGCATTTAAAATCCAGTATCGGCCGGGCTATATTTTGCAAATTTCTGATGCTGGAGTATAATAAAGTATTCTATAATATGAATATTATACAACAATTAGTGCCACAGAAACAAAGGCAATAGTAACTGGGGATTGAGCCCTTGTCCTCGGGTTAAGTATGCTTAAACACATTTTTGACAGAATTGCTCATCTACTCACCCCTACAAACAGGTTGTTTTTCTCTATACGTTCTCTGTCTCTATAGGCAAAAGACACAATGCTGCTCTGCCTTTCTGTTTGAAAGCCTCCCTGCTGTCTTTGTATTTGAAGAAAATGATGACTGAACAAACAAGGAGGTCAGCTGTCTCGTATTTCCCTTGGCGACCCTTATTTGCTCCAGCCCGGGCCTTGGTTTGTGTTGACACAAACTGAGAAAGGCAGAGAGAAGCACACAAAGCGGTAGCTAGGGCAGCACACTTAATGGATATCACGATTTCAGCGACCACAGTTAAGAAAAATAGGTCAGTGGCTTATCTCCGCCTTCAGATTGTCCTGTGTTAACTGAGAAGTTTCTGTCAAGGACAGTTAAGGTGTTGATTTAAGTTGCCATACAGCGACTAATGTACCGTGTGTGTCACAATGCTGACTTCGATTGAGATCCATTTGCTGGTTTCATATATAAAAGCTGAAAAACCCCATAGATTATCTGGAGTGGAACCTATCTTGGTGGACTTGAGCTTATTTTCTGCAACTTTATATCTATATTTATATCTATCTTTTATATATAATTCCTATTTTGTTGTCTCTTGGTGTGGCCTAAAGATCAGTATGTGGGCTGGAAAGATGCAGATTTGATCTCCAGTCTGTCTGGAGAATTCAGGGTTAAGAAGCAAATGAGCAGCACCTGCCCCTCCTTATTACCATCATTGTGGTGCTCTTAAACAAAGCACTTAAATGACCCACAACCACCACTGTGGGCAACAGATAAGACAGTGTTTGTGCTGGGCAGGTTCCAGGTGTGAGTGTGTCTGAGTGTGGAGCAGAGTGCTGCTGAAAAAGAGCATTTGTGTGCGGTGAACCTACCCTGAATGAATCTCTGTCTCTGTTAGGCCTGATAAAACTCACGTTTCTATGCGTGACATTCATTCTGTCCTTGGAGTGGACCATACGTTTTTGCAGGTTTACCACATTCACTATACATTGCGCACACTTTTATATTACAGCACAACACATTTCCAAAGCACATTGGTTTCAGTCAATATTAGGATACTATGAATGTCATCCAGAAACTTGAATCTTGCTGGAGAGTTCTGTTAAATTATTGTCCTGTGGTAACGCTGTTTTGAGCAGGTATCACTTTCATAACTCTCACTGTTGTGTGTCCAGATGTGCTCAAACATGTGACCACTGATAGTTGGCTGCCAGAGAGCAATGCATCGATGGGCTATGTTGTTGGAAAGTCAAATCTAGAAGACTGACAAAAATGCATATATAAATATAGTAAAATAATTTATTTCAAATTGGTAATTTCTTGCATTAAAAAGGTCACTGTACTCCTACAAAATCTCAGATGTCGGGTGTCCTTTAATGCAATATGGACTTTTAAGAACAGTTCTTGATGGCAGCTGCATTACCACACAATGATAATATAATGTACGAGAAATAAGACCGAAATAATGATAATAAATTGTGTGTACTTGCTTTGGAAATTGGTTCGCAGGATTTTCAAGTACTTTGATTTTGTTGGCTTAAACATGCAAAAAACATCTACACAAAGGCTTTGTATGTTGGCAACTTGGCATGTATGTATGCACACTGAGCAAGAGTAAGATGGCAAGAAATTAAATAAAGACTCGCCCATTTTTACATGAAACTTGCCTATTGAAGTTTTGAACAATGAATAAATGAAGCAATAAATATATAATCCTGACTCTTTACCCTAAACTGCATCTAACTCTGAATATAAATGTAATTTACAAACAGGGTAGAGATGTCTTGTGGACATCACATATACATATATAACTTATACACTAAATTGTGATGGGATCATATATTGCAGAATGTCATGGTGTTATTACTAGAATAGAAATAAGAATAACTTGAAATAAAGCTAAAAGGTCACTTAGACTGGGTTCTTGTAATCATCCATACAGTACAGCTGATCATGAAGTCTAATGAAGGAGGGGGTTATGAGAGAGGGGAGGGAAGGAAAACGGTGAGTGTAGAGAGGGGAAACTGTTTTTATTTCCACTTTTCCATGTCTTTTCTTTATCTTTTGGCATTCATGTGTAATTTGGATTACGGACTTTATTGGGGAAGCTAATGTTCCATCTTGGCAATACTTAATCCTCATATTGATCCTAATTTTGGCTCCTTGTAATGTTAGTCATGCATGAATTAAATCTGCAGCTGGATGTACTGTCATTTGTTCTGGATTACAGTATCCGCTACATGTGTGGGTTTAAACCTGGTATGAGACGTGTGTGTAATGTATACACTGCAGACAAGAAGAAACACTCTTACCGCTGAGTCACTGGCAGGAGGACATGTGTGTTTTATTTGTGTGAATAAGAACAGACTTGTATTCAGGCAGACAGACTGCTGAGTCATGTAACCCTGAATTTTAACCCCACATGTCGGAAAGATAAAGAGAGTTTTCCGTCCTGCTGCCGAAGCACCTCCATTTTACTTTGTATTCATTCATTTTTATTATCTGCTCAATCCTTGTTTGTGTTTTATGTGAAAAATAGGTTTTTAATGTGTTTTTCCTTGTTTTGCCAATTCAAGAGGCATTAATCTGAATTAAAAGTACTTCTCTCTTGTCTTTTCTCCCCTTCCTCACCATGCTTCTTACATCTTCAGGACCAGTTTGATAATCTGGACAAACACACTCAGTGGGGGATCGACTTTCTCGAGCGCTACGCAAAGTTCGTCAAGGAGAGGCTGGACATAGAGCAGAACTATGCCAAGCAGCTACGGTACACACACACATACAAACAACAACAAATAAACATGGACACTCTTTGTTTTACTCCTACAAAAACAGGAAGATTTTTTTGACACAGGGATGTCTCGTTCAAGCTTTTTTGCTCTAAATCCAAGTAATTTAATACTGGCTATCTCCCAGTACTGAGGCCTGATCTGATATTTAAAGTTTCCTGCATAATACATATGCACAATGGACATTTAAGTACATTTCAGTTATTAAAACAAATCCAATTGCTAAATATCTGCATTGCGCTTTCTTTGAATAATTCCTATAATTCTTTGTAAACTTAAGCCGGGATCAGACTACACATATTTTTGTCTATTGGTCACTAGGTCAGATTAGGCGATCATAGAATCAACTGTTCTTGTCATCTTGGCTGAGAGACATGGCCGACTATGGGCTAACGTCACAAACATAGAGTCATAGAGGTTGTCAAACTAAGGGAGAGAAGGCAAAGAAATTGAGACATGCTAGTCTTTTTGTCAGGGACGTTGTGAAGCATCCCAAATACAGCCTTCATGACACAACACATGGGCACTCATTTTCATTCCAGACGCCACACGTCTGTGAGGTCGGGCCATTATCGGGCTGATATCCTGTAGTCTGATCTCGACACAAGCGTTGGGAAGGTTTGATCATACAAAATGCAAATTCAGATTTAACAACAGCAGCAGTTAGTAGTGGCAACACATTGAAAATGTTGAAATAAAGGCAATGTGACTGACTGGTCATTTATTTTTATTTGTTTTTAATCCAATGCTGCAACGCTTGTTGAAACAACTCAACAAGCACAGACCCAGTAATCCTCATTAAAAACCAGTAGAGTCCCAGTGGTTGTTGGTGGTGGATTTCAAAGAGGGGAAATCCCTTCAGAATATGTACCACACACACACACTAGTTAAATCATTAACTCGCTGCTTTACTGGATTGTTCTGTATGGTTAGAACCTGAGGGAGTGAACAGGCAGAGACTTTGATGTTTAAATCTTTGATTCATCTTTAATAAAGTACTGAGATCCTCTCTCTCTCTTTTAGTGTGTGTGTGCGTGTGTGTGTGCCTGTCTGTCTGACTGCCTGCCTCTTCTCTGTTTACCTGTCTCTCTACCAGGCTTAAAATATCAGACAGTATTTTTAGCCTCTGTGTCTGCTTCTCTTTCTTTCCTGTCAGGAACTTGGTGAAGAAATACTGTCCAAAACGCTCAAAAGATGAGGAGCCGAGGTAAGTAAACTTAGATGATTTGTTCTATATTGCTTTTTTTTACTTCTTGGATGTCTGAACACTGTAAGAGCGGAAAAGGCCTGCTAGACGGTACATTTTTATACTTCTGTTTGACTGTATTAATAGTGTTTGACTGTTTGTTTGTAGGATCCAGACACTGGGTTTCTGCAGATTCTGTCTGTCTGCAAATTTAATTTAACAGTTTAACTGGTCATATGACAACAGTGTTTTAGGCCACTCAAGGAACACTTTATTTATTCATTTCAAAGACAAGGATAAGTCGATGTGCTTTAAATAAAATGATGCATATAATGTATAAAATTTGGTAGATCCTCTCACCTGTCATTCTCCTCACTGAAACAGGTGTGCCATGGGACTGTTGACACACACACTCTTTCACACCTTTTGGTGTTGTACAAAATGTTTTGCACCCTCAAATGTTTCCTCAGGTGGTCTCACCACAAATCCAATATTTAGCATGTTTTCTGACTCCTGTTTTTGGTAAATTTTGCACATTAAAACAACACTGTAAACAACAAGATATTTAATGGGCCGCAGAGACTAAAATAACTAAGTTTGCATTAGAGCAGGGGTTTTCAAAGTCTGAGACTGTGGGCCTCCCCTCGTACAAAGCTTGGAAAAAGGTGCCCCCTGACCCCCTCTTAGTTTACTTGCTTAGTTTCACTCAATTCTTGGATGCCTATGGGATCATGATTGTTATTTGATCCCATAGACCCTCAGCAATTGAGCCAAGATAGCCTAATATTGCTGTTTGACACGACTTCAGACCACACCAAATGCAATATTAAAAAAAAAAAAAAAGAAAGGTCTGTCCTAAGGCATTTATTAGTTTCTGACTCTGGGAAAAACAGTACAATTCCCCAAAAATACGGTATCTCTCTTTAACCAGACTGATTCAGAATCATAGAACAAACGACTTGCAATTCTTATTTGAATCTGGGTTTTTTTTTTGTATTCCAACCACTACTGGGAGAGAAACATTTTGTTGCAGGTTTAAATTTAAGTGCAAAACCTAGGGTAGGGTAATTTTAGCAAAGGAACATGTTAAATTGGAAGATTCACACTTAATACAGTCGCTGCAAAAGCTAAAATGATGCAGGAGATTCATGCAATAATATAAAATATCACATCATACACTATACACAATTAATCCAGATATTATACTTTAGATATTAGTGTATCATTTAGGCTCCTGTTTCTCTGAATTGACACTATGACTGCAGATGTATCTGGGAACAGACCAGGAAGTGCGTGCAGTGTTAATCACCTGTTTAATGTGTGTCTGCTGTGCAGGTTCACATCATGTCTGTCCTTCTACTCCATACTGAACGAACTCAATGACTATGCTGGTCAGAGGGAGGTGGTGGCGGAGGAGATGACTCATAAGGTGTATGGAGAGCTGATGAAGTACAGCCAAGACCTCAAAGCAGAGAGGAAGCACGTGAGTACACTAACAAGTTCATACTTCACTGTTGTCTGCACATTATTGAATAGAAGTGACACACATGGTTTATTTCAGTGGTTTTCAGTGCATATATTGATAATTAAGACCACGTTTCGAAAAATCTGTTGCTTCCTGTCATAAAACGGATGTTGCTGTTTGCCCCTCTGTGTCTCCTCATATGCATTTGTTTTCTGTTTGGCTTTACTCGAGGATAAATATGTTGGACGTGATGTTAACCATCTGTCTGTTACTACTTCCACCATCTGCTGATGATGCACATGCTTTGGAAGAACAGCGCCCTCTTCTTGTTTTGTGCCGTAAAGCATCAAATATCCCATCAGATTTCACTCAGTGACACATTATATGGCTCAATGTACATGCTATTGTTCCCATTTATGGCCTTGCTTGTTTATGTTTGTCATATTGATGTCTTAAAACTATAATGGCAGTGATTATTTGATAGAGAGATAGATAAATAGATAAACTTTATTGATCCCGAGAGATATTTAGGAGTGGTATGGGGTAGACATTGCCGGCGTGCCCGATTGTTCGGAGTGAGAGCAGCTGTTCCTTTTGAATAAGGTTTCTGCCACCATCTTGCAGATAACAAGAAGTCATATCCATGGGATAAAAATGAGATCTACATAATGCGTGCAGTAGAAAAGTTAAAAGTGAAAAGAAAGTTGAAAAAAGAGTAAAAGAACAGACTACAAGGACAGAGCTGCTGGAGAGGCTGCCACTCGCGTCGGCGCCATCAGCAATATTTTGACGAAGGAAATGGTAGAACAATCCCACAGGCAACGATCTACATGTTGATGCTGAAATGACAGGTTGTTGTTTTGGTGCCCGGCAGTGATATAAGTTGTGGATTCATAATGTGAGCTGATGACTGGAGAGATGCTAATGTTGGCATTATGACTGGCAGTGTGCATTTTAGCCAGGCGCTGAGTCTTGCTTGTTGAGACATTTAATAGTAGTCTAATAATGTCATCTGAACTGTGTCAAATGTCTCGTATCTCTCTGTAGGACCAGAGTTTTGTTTTGTTATTACCTGCCACATGACAGTATTGCTTTTTCACTCACTTAAATTTTGAGTCTGAGTTTAATTTAAAAGTTGGTAAAAATGCCTCATGTATGTGATTGTATGATAAATATATTATCTTGCATATAAAGGCATTATGAACTTGCTTTCTTTTGTTAGTAGTTACTAAGATGTTAAGCAAAAGCCTGTGGTGGAAGGTATGACATTCAAAAGAAACAATTATACAAAAAAATAAAAGATATGTCACAAATATTAGATCGCAGAGAGGGAGATACTGTTTCAACCCCTACAACAAATTTAAAAAATGTATACTTTTTTAAGCAAAACGTCCATTCCTGACCTTGGAAATAGGAGTTTGACTCAAAACAGCCCAACTCAAGCTCTACTTACAAACTTTTCCTGGAGCTTTTAACCATATAACATGGTCTTTATGAGCAGATGGAGTTTGCTCAGTTGTGATGGAGGTAGATGTGTAGAAATGCCTGCTCAGTAGCTGTTATGATTTCATCCAGAGGACTTCTCCTCGGTGTCAGTTGAGCATCAAAGTTCATTCGTGATCTTGGAAAATGGTAGTTTGGCAAAAAAAAGAAACGGTCCCAACTCAAGGTCCACTACTTTCCTTTTCTGGACATTTTATCCACATCATGTGGTTGTCATCAGCACATGTCAACAGATCCGTCTCCATGACAACTAAGCAAACTCTATCCACTGATGGCGATACAGCTGAAAGCTCCGGAAAAAGCTAATAAGTAGACCTTGAGCTGGGATTGTTTTGTCAAATTATATATTTATATTCTCAAAATCAAACGTGGTATGAAATGTGTTTTCTCCTAACAAAATGCTCTTCAAACCAGGAAAACAAAACGTTGACAATGACTGGCTTTTGTAATAAGTAACTAGTTTTCAGTGCCGTTAAGTCTCAATTTGTTATTTTACTGCTTTAGTCACTGGACTCTAGTGAATCTGTGGCTGCGGCCTCAGCACTTTTCTTTCCAGTGGCTTGTTATTGTGTTTGTGGCACAAACTGTCCAATCATTTTGTGTACGTGCATATGAGTGTGTCCTTATTTACACTGTTTTTGTGTATTTTCCTGTGTTTCTGTCTCTTGTTTCTGTGTGTGTGTCTGTGTGTGTGTATGAGCAG
Organism: Macquaria ambigua; assembly: GCA_008360985.2. NCBI lineage: Eukaryota > Metazoa > Chordata > Actinopteri > Centrarchiformes > Percichthyidae > Macquaria > Macquaria ambigua. Next base: position 25,618 of record VMKM01001649.1, on the reverse strand, counting down.
CATCTACAGGAGGGCAGGAAGGCCCAGCAGTATTTGGATCATTGCTGGAAACAGATGGACAATGTAAGTGAGGAGGGAGGGAGAAGGAGGAGGAAGGATGGAGGGGAAAAAATTAAGTGTTTAGGGTAAATATTCTCTGTTAGGGACAGCCAGCTGTACTGTTGCATACTTGTTTGCACGAGGAATGCAAGAAATGCTAACAAAGGTAACTGCAGGACGAATGGGGATCCACTTTTCCCCCCTAATTCCACACATGCCATTATTTAGTGAAGAGACAAGTATGGCATTTCTGGTACTTGTATATGTTTTTATATTTAAAGAATTGTGTTATAGGCTCATCTGTACTGTTCAGTCCAAATTAATAGAAAGTATAAATATTAGAATGTTTGTTTCTGACTGTGAAAAGAGAGCAGTGTGCTTTTCTTCTTCCTGGCAATCTTCCCGGTCTATGGGGACCAAGGACAGGGGCCAGGACCAGGAAAAACACACACACAGACAGGCAGGCCTCAGTGTAGACCAGCCCCTCCCAAATCAATACAAAGCAAAGGCCCATGTGCCACATTTGGCCCTCGGCAACCTTCTTTTTGGCTCCTAAAAGGCTCCAGAGAGAGATTCCATTTGTTCACTTCTGAGGTCATTTAATTGCATTTGCTGAGTTATTTTATAACAATCTTCTCATTACTGGACTTATAATTAACCACCACAATTCCATCAGAGCTAAAAAGCTAATTGCACCTTGTTAAATGTATAAATAATACATGTCCAGTCACATGTTTTGGCCTGTAGCCCACTAGTTGAGTTACTTTACTCTGACACATCTGATGGAGAGTGTTTCAGTGTGGTCTGCATGACTTTAATAGTGACTACCTAGTGACTGGACTGTAATGTCTCAGCTATTCACTGTGTTTCCTTCACTGCTAATGTAACCCAGATGGGCTGGCAGGAAGTAAACTATCTCTCTTTCTGATTCATCTCCCTCTCTCCCTCTCTTTTTTTTTTTTTTACCTCTCATTCACATATTTTTTTTTAGTTTTATGTACTGAGAACTCTTTGAAAATGACAGGAAGTAGAGGTGGTGCATTCTAACGAAGAGGTTATACAGTATATCCTTTGTGTTTCTTGATATATTTAACATTGTGTCATCTTTCTTTTTCTTTGTTTCCTATTTTTTAGAGTAAAAGGAAGTTTGAGAGAGAGTGCAAAGAAGCAGAGAAATCCCAGATTACCTATGATCGGTTAGATAATGACATCAACGCCACCAAATCAGAGGTGGAGAAGGTAGGAAGCTTCCACCTGCAACACAACTGCTGTCAATCACGTGTTCATCTGTAAGCCAGTGTGATAAATTATCCTCAGCTTCTCCTTTTTTTTTATTATCAGTGGAAACACCAGCATGTTTACTCTCAGTGATAGTGGGCAGATGACTCAAGAGAGTAAATTACTGGATGAGCCACAGCTACATTTTTAACATGGTAGACAATAAACACACTTGTTTCATCTTTTGACATTAAAATCCATATTTAAAGTGGAAAAATTCAACAGAATAACTTACTTCATCTCTTGTATTTAGTTTTACTTAAAGTTAGCAGTGTGTAATTGATGCCTATGAAATTATACTGTAGCTCCCTTTTTTCCCCACACTAGCTGTATAATTAGACTAGGTGGATTAACTCAAAGCTTGAAGGAAAATAAACTTTGAAATAGAGGTACAGCCCAGTAGCCTTGTTTTTAGATGAGGTACAGTCTATATAACCATTTTTAACAGAATAACTATGGAACTATGGAAACTGTTAGAAAATGTGTATATATTAATTTTTGTTTGGGACTTTTGGGTATGTATAATATACATGTATATTCTCAGTGTATAAATCTAAAGGGATCTGCACAAAATAATTAATGTAAAAAGGGTAGGTGTAATAAGCTAAGGCTTCAACCTACACCATTTTGGTCAGTATAAACTTGCTTTGATTTGATTTGTCACTGTTTATTAATTTTACATTTGAATTTTAAATGTGTATTTGAGTTGTGTATGTTGAAAATGAAACTAAACTAAATATTGAAGCAAGTCGTTTTAGTAAAATGTTATTAATAGTGCTCAGAGCAGGAGAAATCCGGAGAATTATGTGTGGTTTGTGCTGTTGAACCCATATGACTTTCCATCCTTTAAAGGGCAAAATATTCTTATTTTTTCTTAGCATTGTGTTTCAGCAGCAAGTTCATTTGTCAGGCCTTCAGAATTGGTCTAAGTACCATTTATGTGCGCGCTTTCCTTGTGTGGTCATGTTGGACAGACGAGAGGTTTGTTGAGGCTTCGGCTAATGTGTTTCTAACGTTTGTGTTGATGTCATTTGTTCAGGCCAAAGCCCAGTTCTACCTGCGGACTCACATGGCTGATGAGAGTAAGAACGAGTACGCTGCCCAGCTGCAGAACTTCAACGCAGAGCAGTGGAAACATTTCAACAACGCCATACCACACATCTTCAAGGTAACACTAACATGCCATACTGCAGCTTCACATCACATCCATCCTTGACATGAGGTTATTGTCTTGTCAGCATTTGAATTACACTCTTAACAGACATTGAATTTAAGTCACTAGTTGGTTGATTTTTTTTTTTTTAATTTGATCTATTTTTTTGTTAACAAAATTGAGTAAACTTTCTTTTTCTTAAACAACTGGAATAATAGCAGATTTACCTATTGAATAGTCTTCCAATTTTTTCTGTGATGCTAAAAAACAAAAGTGATCGTTTATTTGCTTTTGTTGCATTTTGTCTCAGATATCTAAAGAGCACCAGCAGCACAAAAACGTTCACCTTTGACCTTCTGTTTCACCTATTTTTAATGTTTGGAATTAGCTTGCCACTATCAAACTGGTGGTTATGTACTTTGGCATTCCTCACTAAAACCGTTGTCATGTTTAGAGAATGTGTAGTGCCCCATTAAATGTTTAACTCAGCAGCTTGTCTCATGTAAACCATCACTTGCTTGTTGAAGTGTCAGTATGAGCACTGCACCGTTACCAGTGTTTATTCCATTTCCTGCTCTGTGTTACAGAATCTGCAGGACATGGACGAACGTCGGACGGTGAAGCTCGGGGAGACGTACCGGAGCTTTGCTGAGGCCGAGCGGAGAGTCATTCCCATCGTGTCCAAGTGTCTAGAAGGAATGGTTTCTGCTGCCAAAGCTGTAGATATGCGACGGGTATGTAGAGTGGAGGACGGAGGGAGAAAACACTTAGTACCATCATCTTCAGAAAACTGCCCTGAAGAATTAAGCTGCTACTTAACATAAGGGAGGGATGGAGGAGAGGGAAGACAGGAAGGCTGGGTGTTGATAGGAGAACTTCTTTTTACTTGCCTGGTATCTCCTCCCTCTCCCTCTTATTCTCTCCCACCGCTCACCTGTCCATCTGTTTTTATCCTCCTTTTAATCCCAGGATTCAGCCATTGTCGTGGAGTCGTTCAAGTCGGGCTTTGAACCTCCAGGCGACTTCCCCTTCGAGGACTTCAGTCAGAATCTGAGCAGAACGGGTTCAGATGGGACCATCAGCAACACACCCAAAGGAGAAAGAGACAAAGATGGGGCACCGGGGCCACGATCCGACCCAAAACACGCCATGAGCAGAACCAAGAACAAGCTGTGGCTGTTTGGGAAGAAACCAAAGGTATGAGGAGTGAGGGGGTGCTTGTTGTAGTTTTGAATCAGGGGCTCAGCTGTTGTTGCATATTTATCTAATGAAGCAGAAGTGCCGGAAAATAGACTAACTGTGAAAAGACTCACACTTCATCATCTAGGCCGACAACATAATGTCATAGTCTCAATAAATATCTCAAAGTTTCAAAAAAAGAATAAATAGGAGGCTATGGAATAATTAGGAGTGATTGTCTGTATGAATCAACCTCTTTCAGGAGATTTAGCGAATTGAGCATCATCTTTTATGTTTTAAGAAACCTTTTTTAAATTAAAGATATGAGACACAATTGGAAAACTGTGTATATAAACATGTGAGAAAGCCACCTCTGCTGGAAAGCTTTTAATAAACATTCTTGTTTGTTATTTATCATCTTTTATATCTACATTGTTTCATAAGTGCAGATGTCATGTCAGTATACATCATATCTTCTTGTAAGTACGGCTGCAACTAACGATTATTTTCATTATCGGTTAATCTACCGATTATTTTCACGATTAATCGTTCAGTCAATTTTAAAAAAATTGTCTAAAAATGCTCATTGCTTCTTTTGTCCGACCAACAGTCCAAAACCCAAAGACTCTTCATTTACTGTCAGAAATAACAAAGAAAAGCAGCAAATCCTCACATTGAAGAAGCTGGAACCAGCAAATGTTTGACGTTTTTGCTTTAAAAATGACTGAAACGATTAATCTATTGTCAAAATAGTTGGCAACTAATGTTCTTTCGATTGATTTAATCGACTAATTGTTGCAGCTCTACTTGTAAGTATGGACAGTAATGCATTATGACTTAATGATAATGGTTATCTTTATAATGCACTACAGATATAGTAGTCATAGAAAGTGCCCATTTTTTTCTCCATTTATTTAATTTTTGTAAACAAGGACTTAGTGTTTATTAATTTTGTTCAGTAATGTAATGTCAGAAAGCACCATTGTTCAGTCTCACAGGCGTATTATAGTTAGTGCTACAGTAAGTCCCCACCCTGCAGCTGAACATCAGCTTTATTAGTCACATCCTGAACACAGTCATCTTAATTTCTCCATCCCAGCCTTCTACAGCTTTTTTTCTCGCAGAGACACTTTTCTGTACATTTGCAGATTCATGTTATTTCGTCATGTTTTATTACTTTCTCTGCACCTCAGTTATATTCTCCGCTTGTCTTGAGTCGCAGGTTTTCGTCACCTTTCCAGTGTTTGTAACAACACTCCCAAATCTTTTCTCCAACACACTCCTTGGACCTTGCCCCCTCTCCATAAAGACCATGTCGGTTAATCGTTAACTATCTGCTGTTGGTTTATGTTAGCGTCATCAGCTGCCTCACAGTATCAGGAACCTGTGTGATGGATAGGGTGTGTGTTTGTGTACATGGATTAGTTGAAATGATTAACACATAATGCACTAAATTTTCACAGTCGTGTCCCATACAAGAAAACTTCAGCTTCAAATCTTGAGTATTTCTCAATAACATTAAATATTCATGACTAAATAAGTAATCATTTAAATTTAAAAATCATCTTTAGGTATTATTTATTTTATTTATTTAAATATTTATTAAGAATTTAACACTAAAAAACTCGTCAATGTGCTTTATCAGGACTGTGTGAGAGTGATTTGATCAGATTTGATTGACAGTGACCACCATCATCAGATTCTGATTCAAATATTGCTAAATCCTGATTGGTACGTGGAAGTACATGGCATCACTTTTTTCCCAATCGAGCCCCGCCCACTTCAAACCAATGAAAAGAGCGCAGAGAAAAAAAAAAAGAAATATAGCAATATCTTATGTTGAATACCGAAACCTGCTCTAACTTTGGCAGAAGATATTATGCTCAAAATGTATTTCTCAGTTTTATAGCCATTTCTTTTGTAATAATTGCGTATGCTGAAAAAGTCTTTCTGCAGTACCGATTGTGGTCACTACGCCAACATCCCCTCACAGCCCCCTGTTCTTGGAGGCTTAGGAGCAGCATTAAAAAAGCTTGAATGAGTCAGATTTGAAAATACTTTTCAAAAAACAGCCCAAACCCAAAGAATGTGTCGTCCTGACATCTGGCTTTGTCTTCTCTTCCTGCTCCCCGCCAGTCCCCTTCCTCCTCTCCTCCTCCTCCTCCCTCCTCGTCCTCCTCGTCCTCCTCCTCTTCGTCCCATCCCTGGCCCAGCTCTCACAATTTTCCTCCACCCCGGTTCAGCGCTGACCTAGTGAGCCACTATCTGTCTGAGATAAAGACCACAGTACCCAGACTCCCCCAGAATTTGAGGGGCCTGAGGAAAGGGGTGAGACAGGAAGTAGCGTTGTAGTGTGTTTGATTGAGACAGGTTGACGTGGATTTTGAATTTCTTCTTCAGGGTGTCTGCAGTTCCTGGAGAAACAGTGGAAAATATATTGAGTTCAGTTAAACTCCTTCAACGGCTTTAAATAGAGAATTTTTAATCTTAAACCCAGTTTTTTAATGTCTGTTTAACTTGATGAAACTTGCAGACACCCGTGTTGTTTCTCTCACGCATTTCTTCTTTTTTCTGTGTTTGTCTTTCTTGGTTTGTTTCTCTTTCTTCCCTTCCCCTTTCTTATTCCCTCTATTTCTTTTGTGTTTGTGTGATTCTTTCTCTCCTTTTCATTTATGAGACAGATTTTTGCTCCAATCACAAGATGGAGGCTCCTTGGTGTGTGTGTGTGTGTGTGTGTGTGTGTGAGCGGGAGGGGGGGAGGGGGGGAGGGAGGGAGGGAGGGATTTGGAGGGTTTTTGGCATTCTGGTTGCAGTGTTGTATGGGGAAATGTGTCACCAACATCAGGTGTGTTGCTGTGATGTTGGTCTGGCCTGAGTTTGCAGTGATCTGTGTGTGTGCGCGTGTGCGTGTGTTGGAGTGGCTCTGCTAACAGTGTCAGCATGCTTTCTGCTTTCAGACAGTTTTACACTAACACCCACCTCAGTGCCAAGCCAATGTTTTGATTGGCTTTTTCTCCTGTCAGTTCTGTCAGGACCATCTGTGATTGGCTGCTTTTCAGTCTGGTTTAATCTGTCAAGTGGCCCCTTAGAAGAGCAGGCGGACGAACTGGCTGACTGTCGGTTTGACTACTGACTGCTTATGGAATATTATCTAATGTACAGAGATGTATTCCACAGGGAGAGTCCAGGGTTTGATAAACTGTGTAGGAAGTCAGTTAAAAGTGTCCTGTGGAGTTTTCTTTCACGCAGTGCCTTGTGTGTAGCCTTGAGGCCAAATAATCATGTTAAATTCATTCAACATTTGCATTTTTTAAATAGACCTGCATTGATTAGTCGATAAGTTGAGCGACAGAAAATTAATTAATTAATTTTGGTAATCGTTGATAATCGATAATAGTTCCAGCTTCTCAAATGTGAAGATTTGCTCCTTTTACTTTGTCAAATATGATAGTAATCTGAATATCATTGGGTTTGTTGACTGTCTGTCAGAAATAATAAGCAAATGCATCTCAATGGGCTGTGTTAAATTGCAACGGGCATTTTTCACTGTTTTCTGACGCTGTAAAAACAAAACAGTCAATCCATTAATCAAGAAAATAACCTTCAGATGAATTGATAAGGAAAGTAATGGTTATTTGCAGACCTAATTTTAAATGGATTGGATTGTTTTCTGCCATTTTTGCTGCTCACGCTCCTCCTCTTACTGCCTTTAGAGGCACACTGGTACGCATGTTTGCGCCACCAACTGTCAATAAGTGGAATAGCATGAAACTGGCAGCAGGAATATGTATTGCGTGGCTCACGTAGTTTGTGCACATTACAAACAAAAAGGGGATCCACTTGTAAAAAGATTGCTCTGTAGCGCTGCTGCTGGTCAGAAGCTCCACAGGGTACTTTTGGTATATTCCTACACATTAAATAGGAATATACCAGAATGCATTTTAAACTTCTATTACTCATTCAGCCCAATGTTTTTTCATTATTTAATCAGCAAAAAAAATCACAATTTTACTTTCATGAAAAGCCTCTTACTTATTGAAAGTTTTGTAATTTTACGCCAGAGAGAACTAAATAAATAAATGCTGCGTCCCTTCACAAGAAAACCTCCCTGGTTGCTGTTGAAAGGAGGAAATAAAGTCAGGAGTGAATCACTGCACACCAGCAGGCCAGTATAAATATTCACTAGTTCATGTGCATTAAATAACAAGCACAGCTGTGATTTAGGAAACATGAACTATGTGAGAATATTCACACTAGCCTCTTTTTTCATTTTGTCATGAGTTTTACCTTCTGGCCGCACTGGGAACACACATCGATCTGACTGGTTTTCATGCTGCCCAGCTGGCATGTTGGTGGCTGTTTGACATACTGATAACTAACCAGCATCCCATGTTGTTTGTCTCTTTTTACTGTAATGGTTAATGCGTCAGTGGTCAATCAAGATGGTAAGTGTGTGTGAGTATGTATGTGTGTGTGTGTGTGTGTGTGTGTGTGTGTGTGTGTGTATAGAGTAGTTATAAGAAAACCCAGCAGTGTAGGTGCTTGTGCACGTATCCACGTAGGACTTCCCATAGTGTCCAATATATAAACCCAGTAGTGATAGTTAAGTTAGCTATAGATTTCCTGCCTTCTGTCATGTATAATATTCTTTTCACCAACTAAAGCTGTGTTATACCCACATGAATACAAATAGAGTTCCCCAGTTTTACTCCATTTTAATGTCAGCAGCTGTACAGTATAGCTTGTCAGTATTGACACTGTCCCAGAAGGGAAATTAGGTCACTTAAGAAGCAAAATTATTATTTTTAGAAAAGAGCAAGGAGGAAAAAAACTAAGCTTTTAAATATCTAAATATTTATTATTTAACCCCAGTTATTGATTATAAATTAGATATTTTCTGTGTATTTCTTTCCTTCATTTTAATTAAGTTTGAGTGCAACAGCTACATGCTGATTTGGGCTGCTTATTTTCAAGTCTTGTTCTATGGAAAGTGTGTTAACAAGTGGAGGCAGCTGGGCTCAACAAAAGTGCTGGAACGGAAACACGTCAGCGGTATAATTACCGGTTCAACAGATCTCTCCACACCTCAGAGAAACATATAACGTAGATCAATCTTTATTCCGTCTGTTGTATTTTCCTCAGATCATTCTTCTGAGTTGGTGTGAAGTTTAAGTGTTTGTTTGTTTTTTGCCACCAGGCCCCATCTCTGGAGGATTTCAGCCACTTACCCCCCGAGCAGAGGAGGAAGAGGCTGCAGCAGAGGATCGACGAACTCGGCAAAGAGCTCCAGAAAGAGATGGATCAGAGGTAGGGCCTCACTCAAAAATCACCATCACATATCCGGAAAATTCAAGGAAAATAAGCCTAATGGGGTGTCTACACATAAAGCGTTTCAGCCATGTTTTTCAGTCATTCGTCTCACATGTGTTTGATGTAACCGCTGGGGTTTCACTCATGTTGTATGCACGTAAATGTGACCGAAAGCATATTTTTACGCTTTTTTTTTTTTTGTGATTGAACTACAGTGATCGTGTATCATGCGGCTGACCTACAATCAAAAGTGTGCCTGAATGCATCCTGTTTTTTACAGTGTTAGTCTTGAAACAACTTGATTAGCATTAGAAAACGGTTAAAGTTACAGTATGTCATTTCACCAGTGGATTTCTTTTCATTGACCTAATGAAATCATTTTAAGATTTTAGATTTAGTAGCCCTGGCTTTAACTCATCAACCTTTAATGCCTGCACTAACCACTTGCAGAGATTTCCAGAAAGAAAATCAGTCGTCTGATGCAGCTGTGATGAATGATTGGCAGCTGATATGACACTCACTGCAGGGCAATGAGCTGAAAGGCTACAAGAAACAAAAGAATCATGAAAAAGCTGATTTGGGTCAAAACTGCAGATAGAAAATGACCATGGAGAAACTGTAGTGCCATGTGGATGTGCTCATGTTGTTTCTCAACTCTTTTATGACCTATGAACTGCTTATTATCATCAGTCCATCCCATCAACTCCAGTGCGTGTTGGTTTGTGTCTCTCAGAGACGCCCTGAACAAGATGAAGGACGTGTATGAGAAGAATCCACAGATGGGAGACCCCAGCAGCCTGCAGCCCAAAATATCAGAGACCATATGCAACATGGAGAAGCTGCGCTCAGAAATCCACAAAAACGAGGTATGAAAGGGAGAAGGATTGGATTTCAATAGAGCCAAAAATACCTGACTGTAAAACAAAGCTTCTGGACAGTTATGGTGGCGATAGCCCCATCTCCTGGTCGACTACGTAAAGAGATACTCTGTGTGGGTGATGCTGGTGTCAATCAAAATACACTAACACAAGTCTCCTCTCTCCCTCTCTGTCGACAGACTTGGTTATCTGAGGTGGAGGGAAAGCAGAGCTCCAGAGGAGACAGAAGACACAGCGCTGACAACCACCATCACACTCCTCAAGGCAGAGAGAGGTAAACACACACACACACACACACACACACACACACACACACACACACACACAGAGAGATATACAAAATATATACACAGACAAAGAGCGAGAGAAACATGTTCAGGGCAAATATTTAAACATTAAGTATTATGAATGAATGTAAAGAGTCTCAGAAGTTAAGTGATCCATGTGTGATCCATCTATTTATAAAAACACGTCATTTCTTTAGCGTGTGCTTCTGTATTTGAGTGTTTGTTTGTTACACCAGTGAAGAAATAAAAAATGAGGTAATTCTTTACTTTAGGAGTCCGTAATGTTGGAATAATTTACAGTAAGAATAAAGTTTCCAATAAAAAATGAATTGATTAATTACTTAGGTTTAAATTGATCTTTTTCCAGAGAGAATTTCTTATGGCATTATTAGGAAATGATTCTAAAGTTAGACCCAATTCAGAAAGTGAACCTCCATACATACAATTCTCCTCATGGGAATACTTTGCTGTTCGTTGGGTCTTTGCTATCGTATATAAGCGAGGAGCAGTGATGTATTTTAATCATGCAAGCACAAAGCTCAGTCCTGCTGCCTGTTTCCCATCAGTCCTGAGGGCAGTTATACAGATGACACCAGTCAGGAGCATCACACACCTCAACACCGCTCCAGTCCTCCACAGCCCGGACACCGCAGCACCGACCCCCACGAGTTTGATGACGAATTCGATGACGATGACCCGCTGCCTGTCATCGGACACTGCAAAGCGCTCTACTCCTTTGATGGTAAGGACAAAGTGTTAGAAAATCTCCACAGTCTCAGTCTTGAAGGACTCGAAAGCCACATTTATGACAGCTGATCCAGGAAAAGTGAGACAGTTATAATACAAATCCAACAAGCTATAAAAAGAGCTGAATAGTTGTGTTATTAGGATGTGATGTAGTAGATTGTCACTTTCTCGACAGAATAAGAACATTAAACAAACTGTTGCTTTTTGGTTTTCTAAGCTAACTAGCCAGGTTGCTAACTTGGCAGTAAAACCAATGTTAATGTTAGCATGTTGCTACTTATTATGGCTACTATCTACCAAATGTTAGCAACTGCGAAACTTTAGATGTGTCTGACATTAGGACAGTGCAGGTTAGTTAGCTAACAAGTTAACATGATAGAAAACAGTCAGTTGTCTTAGCTGTAACATGATCAGTTCCCAGATTGCCACGTTTTAAGTTTAAAAATGCAATAAATTGTTAAGAAACATTGTTGAGAGCTGAGGACCCAAGAGGTTTGCAACAATACCTGACCAGCAATATCCTGTGTATACGAAGTTGAATATTCTTACGTAAGATGTTATCCATGATCATTGTAAACAGGATATAAAGCTTCTGTGTACCAACATAAAAACGTTATTCACAAAAAGTAGTTTGAGGGAAGACCAAAACTAACCTTGTTGTGCGTTTAATGTGAATATGGTTTGTTTGACTCTTAGGTCAGAACGAGGGGACGCTGGTGATGGCAGAAAATGAGGTAATACTTGTTTCTTATTTCTTATTTTGTTAAATTTGTGTTTTATTACAGGTTTTAAATGATAAGGCTGTGTGCAGACAAAAACTCCCAACAATTAATAGATCAATCTAACAAGTTTTGTCTGTAAATCCAAAGCCTTATACAGCTTATTCCTCTGTGCCATAGAGCTCCATTACTGTCCAAACACACATCAGGGAGCCACACTGTTATACTGACATGTTCCTTCATTACCATGAACACACACACTCCAGTTTATTTTGTCTCAGTCCCACACACATTGTCCTGCTGCCCCAAATACTGACTAGAGCACCAAATGTGGATTAATCCGCCGCTGAAAATAGTCCCCAACAAAAGCACTATTTCCTCCTGTTTATGTCATGTGTGCTAACAACTACAGTGCCCAGCTGTTTTAGAACATTAGGCTGACAACGACAAAATTGTAGAATAGTCCCAGCCTTACACTATGCTTATTAAAGCCTCCTAGTGGTAGGATAAAAATTACACTATTGTAATCTTTGCTCCCCTCAACAAATCCAATCTGGACATTGAGACTGACTGAGACAAAACTTCATGACTTTTCAGTCGGGTTGTCTCATATGTTTACAAACACAAATGTGGGCTGTCGAAATAATTTGAAAGCTGGTATTGTCATTCAAATTAAAAACTACACAAAAGGGCTTTAAAATATATATTTTGGCTTTTCTGTAATTTACTCATTAGTAATATTTCTGTCCAAACCTGACCTGGGTCCGAAATGCCATCGATTTCCCTGCATGGTTTTCGTTAGTTTTGTAAACTTCCATGATGACAAAATTTGTTTGACATCCTCCATCCTTAGCTAGGCTACATGAATATTTAACGCCTGTGTGTTGCGTTCATGCGTTGTCACGTAAATAACAAACCCAAGCACTGAACAGGAAGCACCATGTCAAGCATGACGTGACCGAACCTGACCCGAACATCATTTCTAATCTTTTGTCCCGACGGGCCGGGCTCGGGTATCCACCCTCTCTTAAGTGATGAGAATCCACATATTTTGGTGTCTGTGTTGTTATCATTAAATCGGTAACTTTAATAATAAATTATCCAGAAACTCATTTCGTTCATTTAAAAAAAATAAACGTATCTTTTCCCTTGCAGGTGTTGTACATCATCGAGGAGGATAAAGGCGACGGCTGGACGAGGGCGAGGAAGCAGAGCGGAGAGGAGGGCTACGTCCCCACCTCCTACGTAGAAATCACCATGGAGAAAAACAGCAAAGGTGCTGTCACCTACATCTGAAGCTACACTGTCCTCTGTCCTCTCATCCGTCTGTCATCCTCTCCATCTCTGCTTTCTGTTCCTCAAAATAACACTACACAAAAGGAAAAAAAAAGACAGCATCTGAACGCCTGCATGGACATTCATCTGTTTCCCTTTTCTGACTTCCATCCCGTCTCTCCATCCTCCTCCTGTTTGTCCCTCTAACCCTGTAACCGTTCGTCCTCATCCTCCTCTCATATCTGTGGGACTGATGTTTCAGAGGTGAGTGTCTGAGCACAAAGACAAACAGGATGGTGTTTGAGTGATTGGTATATTGTACATGAGGCGTGTGTGTGCATGTGTGAAAGATGTCTCCACTGCTGTTTTGAGCCCCACGTCCAGGCTGCACCACTTCTCATCGATCAAAGTGTTTTAGATTGTTTTATGTAATATATTAGAAACAATTTATTTTTATTTTTACCCATTCCTTTAATTATTTTGATGTCTCTTTTTTAAACTGGAGATGTTTAAATCTCCCTGATTTTAAGTTCTTTGGGTTCACGTGTCGACATCATTTGAAGATGTTCTGATTTCATCTGTTTTTATTTCTGTCTGATTGCAGTTTGTATGTGTGTGTGTGTACATGCACATTTGTTTTTCTGTGTTATCTGTGCCATCACACTAAAGGTTTGTCTGGTTTCAGCCTCGATAGAGACCGTTTTCATACTCACATTGTTACAGGAGTTTAGTCATTTTAATATTTTGTGTCCTTTCAGAGCAGAACTGGACATTTTAAAGGATAAGGCTGATGTTATTTTGTGTTTTTCTTTGTCAACAAATCCCACAAAAAGACCAAAACCAACAATGTGTTAGTTCCTCAATACTTTTGGAGTTCCCTACCCTGTCTGGGGCTCTCAGCTCCAAGCCCACTGGTTCCTACTGAAGACGTTAATCTTTAAAAACAGCTCACAAATAAGGACTCAACAGCAAACATTACTAAAATTGTAAATAGTGCATTTGTTGGGGACTATTTTCAGCTCCAATCAATACACTTTTGGTGCTCTAGTGCAGCGGTTTGCAATGTTTTTGGCTTGTAAAATCAAACAATGACCTGCATAAAGACCCTGAGGCAGCTGTCGGAGTGACTACCAACTACTGAACTGTATACTTTGAGTTGCTAAGCCAAAATATGCCATTAAAATAAAAAAAAAAAAGCCTTTTAAACCACTAAATGGGCATTTAATGATGCTGATATGGTGAACAGAGTATTAATGTTTCATTAAGTTTATTTTAGTTATATATTTCATTTCAGTTGATTTTAGTATCATATTTAGTCTCTAAACTCATTCAGATTAAGGCATTAATAAGTCAAATGAGTGTTTTTCCCCTGAATTACGACAGGCCCGAACCACTCGTATTCATTTGTACCTTACATGATGATGATCTTACACATAAAAACCACTTGAGAACAAATCTGTTTGTTGCTGTTTGCATGAGGTCCAATCCTTGTGTGGAGTTGTTTATCCGAAGAGCAATATTTTCTTCTCAGACTGTTTTATTTGAAGGATTTTTAGATGCCTGAAGAGGTCAAAGTATCCAGAATTTCATAAGAAAAAGCTTAAATAAAAGTCAGAAAGAATAAATATAATCTTTTATCATCTGGTGACCTCTCAGATTTTTATTGGGATCCTTTGAGGACTCCTGGTTTTAACCACTTTTCTAGTGAGTATTTCCTGCAGCCGCACAGGAATAAGATCTGTCAGCCTTTGAGCACACAGATATTTTATTTACCGATTATTAGGATAATTTCATTGTTGGTTTTGGTCTTTTTATGGTATTTGTCGACAACAATAAAATATAGAATATCACCAGTCGTGTTCTTTAATTCTAAAATTTAAATCTAACGGCTTTACAAACCTCAAGTTAGGAGATAAAGTCAGGAAGTGACAAAGTGCAAAAGTGTGAAAATGGTTTCACTTGAGCTAAAGGAGGCTGTAAGAATAATTCTTATAATTCTCACTGACATGTTATGACGTGATCTTGCACTCATAAACGGATTGTTCTTGGTCATCGTTTGAGTCACTGTTTAACCACTTGGACCATTACAGTTTCCATTGGTATCCATGATAGTTTAATCCTCTGCTGCAGTAACTTGTTCCATCTCAATATAGTCACGTTTTATTACTGCAGCCAACACCTTGTAGTGCAAACAAGGGTGCAGAATCATGGCACCCAAATACTGGGTGACTGTATACAGAGAACAACTAGCTGGCAAGTGTTGCTACAATTATCATGTTATCAGTTCTTACACAATTACTGGTGAAAAATGTGTCTAAATGGGAGGCTGCCAAATGTAACAAAAGGTCACGAACCTGCTGCTGTATTGTTGCCACATCACATCACATCACATCACAATAGAGTCAAAACTGAACACTGGGCAGGTTTGGGTTATTCTTTGCTTGACATCTGAAATGCTTCAAAAACTTTTAGATTCATGTTTTGTTTCAGACTTGTAGAGATAGCGCTGTTGGTCGGGCTGTCATTCAGTCCAGCATTTTGGTCCGGAGTGAGATATCATAACAACTGTTGAAAAGTTAGTGTGTTACATGGCCACAGAGCGCTAGTCTTCTTCATTAGTTTGTCTCAGAGACAAAAGAGAGAAGGACCGTCCCAGCAGCTCTGATGGCTAATGACACAAACAGACAGAAGCAGCATGATACCTCAAATGTTTAGTCAGTCTCTCCTTATGAACAGTTTTCTTCTGTTAAAACACAAACCTCGACCTTCTCAACCTCAATCATGTTTGCAGCACCTCACGTGTCTTTTATTAACTGGCTCTCTCCTCTATGTGACCGCAGGTTCCTGAGGGCTGCAGGGTGGCCGGGCGATTTGATTGGCTGGTGGAGGGCTCACGCTGATTGCTGATTATTGGTGGTGGGGGTGATGAAGAAAGAGAGTGATGAGGGGAAAGAGAGAGCTTTAGAGAGGGAAAGAGGGATGAAGTGGGCTGGGAGGCAGGTTTGCATGTCTGCATGCTCACGTATACATAGTCAGCAAATCATTCTGGGATACTATAGGAAGAAGGGAGGGTCATCAGTAGAAGAGCAGACAACCTGAAAGCCAAAAACAGGCACTAATATCATTTAATAAGTGGCAGCCACTGGAGAAGTCCCACCCTGACCTGCAGGAGTTTCTAAACCTTTTCTCCTGGTGGTGAAACGGTCTGTAAGTGACAACTGCTGCAGCTTCAGCTAAACCTGCATACAGCAGCTCTCACTAGAATGACACAGTTGTCTTCTCTGCATCCAGCTGCAAATGTTTGACATGATGAAACTTGAGCAGCAGTGGCAGGAAACGGGAAACTTTGTGCTCGTTCACGGGGGTCGGCACTCAAAACCCCTCTCCTCTGCTGCTGGGCTGGAAGGTGAAGCTACGGCCAGACTTTTGGCACAAACTTGCTGCTTCCTGGTCTGTAAGGGTCTTAAAAGGTGGGACTTCTGTGATGGCTACACATCTTTAACTGCCTTGTTTACACATCACATCAGGGGGGAAAACCGGCTGATGTTCTGCTCCCTGTGGGTTGAAACATTCGAGTATGTAGCACCTTGTTTTTACCTTTGACAGCAAATAGAAAGCTCCTCCCATGACCTCACTAATTGGGGAGTGGCTGAGGGTGAAACATACATGAGCACCTGAAACTTTCAGCTCGTAGAGAGCAGTTACAACAGCAGGTTTTTCCTCTCTGATTTGGTGTTGAGTCATCCTTTATAACGGACATGAGCATCTCCCCACATGACTGATTCACTGCCTGCTTTAACGCTTTAACAGGACAGCTTGCCTTATATGAATCACATTAGTCTCCTCTGTAGGTGCTGGTCAAAGTGTTGGAGGAAACATTTCTCTACGCCTATTGTAGTGGCTGCCATTGAAGCTTCTTTTGTTAGCATTTGTAGCATTTTTTTTTGCTCAAATGAATGGGCTCCACAAACCCTAAAATAGCATTTTGAGAAATTCTCATCACAAAGTTCCCTGGACAAGACAACATGGCAACTGAGCAACTTCATCTGCCGAGGAAGGCTATGAGAGGTGGCTGAAAGCTTCGGAAACACCAACCAAGTGAACCTTGTGATGAGCTATTTCTTGGTCAATGCTATTTCCAAGGTCAATAATGGACGCTCAAGTTCAAAATAAAAACAGCACGTTAGCTTTCCTCTTTGAGCTGACTCCGCTTGCTTTGTAGGAAGGATTCAATTTGTAAAATATTTCAGTATTATCATGCCATTTCCTAAATTCTTTCCACATGCCATATTCTCTAAATCAGACTTTCCCCCCGACCTTTTGGTCCAGCTCCTTGCGAGAGAAAATCACTTGATATCAAACTCAGAGCGTCAGGGTTTTAAGGGTCAGTTGTGCTCACAGTATTTGCTTGCACTAACAGTGTCAGTGCTGCGCTGCTCCAACTCATCCCCTGTCATCATCATCTGTGCTCTGTTGGTGATGTCTGCCTGCCTGCCTGCCTGCCTGCCTGAGCCACTCTGCTCCTCATGCCTGCCCTCACCCTCATACAGTCGCATGTCCTTAACGTGTCCTAATGTGTCCCAAACATGATAGAGTGTTTCATCTGTGACTTTTAACTGCAACTTTGTAAAAGTGTGTGTGTGTGCGCGCAACTTTGGCTGAGTTGTATGTTGAATGCCACGTCGTCATGATGTTTTAATGGAAGTCCAGCATGAGTATGATTTTATTTTTGTGCGTTTTAACATCTCCCGAACAGCAGCTGGGTAAAATCAGTGCTACTCATTAGGCAGAGAGCAGGACTATCAGGTGAATATAGGACCTCTCTACCACTCTCTTTCTTTCTCTTTCTCTTCCCACCTTTCCTCTCCTTTTCTTCCTGGGTTGTAATGCCACCAGTCGACCAGCAGATGGGAGCCTTCCCTCACCAAACCACAGCTCAGCTCTAGCAGGACTGGGCCGCTTTTAATAACGCCAAACATCAAGAGGATGCTCCGGTGTCTTTGCAGTCAGACTCTGCCTTAAAACCTCATGTTGTTTTACTGTGGAGGGATTATTCCACCCATGTTGTCTGCTCTCCCCGCCTGACCATGTTCTCCCATCAGCCACCTGGGCTTGGCCCCGCCTTGCCTCCTTGGGGACTCTCAACTACATCTCCATGAAAAGCCCCCCCCCATTTAATCAGTTGTATTTGTGAATGTGACGACACACGCGCGCATGTATCAACGACATAATCGCACATTTACGGAAAGCCAAACAGCCCAAAAATATGTCAATTTCACTTGTTTGGCTTTCCATACACATTAACGTGTAACTGTGTGAACATGTGCCTGTGTTACGTGCGTGACGTTAGTTTTTACCATTGAATGATTTGTACATATTAACATCTTTTATGTCTATGTGCTGAATGTGTTTCCATGGTGATTGTTTTTAGGTTTGTTTGAGCGACACTCTTCATGAGAGACAACAAGGTTTGAATTGAACTGATGCACTTTGCCCTGAAGTACTACAGCATTTGAATCGGATTAAATGAACGAGTGAGTGACTGAATGAATGAATGAGGCTCTGTGTTGTCTGCTGAAGGAGGAGTGAACTTTATGAATGACCACTGTGTAGCAGTGAGAAACAAAAAACAGCTCTAGTAATTCTCTCCTCCTGATGGTTTTTATACTCAACTCCTGAAGAGCAATGGCCGACTTTCTTTGCATGATTTTCTAGATTCTTTGAATTCATTCGTCTTTCTGGTGGTTGTTTTTTAACCATTCACTGTATCTCTTCAAGAGACTAACAAAACTACACATCTGAAGTAAAGTTTGACTTCCTTTTGACACTATTTAAGACAAAAATGCCACTAATGATTCCGCTCTTGTCGATCTAAACAGCAGGTGGCAGCGCCTTAGTTGTAATCTGTGTTTCTTCGATGAAGCTGTGAAATGTACAGAATGATGCTGTAGGTGTTGTTACTTGAACTTTTGGTCGCGCTTATCCACATTTCCTCTCCTGTCTGGGACCATTTTGCATCGGAGAAAAAGTTCGACATTGTGAGAAGTTCGCTTTCCACAACTTGATGTTTTTACACTTTGTACGGATTTAACAAACGAGACATGGATTTTGTTACCTTTGGACAGAGCCACGCTAGCTGTTTTCCTCTGTTTACAGTCTTTATGCTAAGCTAAGCTAATTGGCTGCTGGCTGTAGCTTTATATTTACCGTACAGACATGAGAGTGGTATCAATCTTCTCATCTAACTCTCTGATTGATTAAGCGTATTTCCCAAAATGTCCAACTATTCTTTTAAGATCCCCTCCGCACTGATTGGGTTTACTTTGCTTGGGGATGCAAAATGGCGCATTGAAAGTAACCTTTCAGTTTCTGCAGTTTTTTGCTTTTTGTGCCTTGTAAACCTGTACACAGATTAATCAATGCTTTTTGTTTTGTGTACATATCTGATGTCAGGGTTTTCCAAACAAGGACGAGCTATAGTTAGACTGCTTGTGATTCCTTAAGTTGAGCTGAAACTACAAGTTTTTTTGGCCTTTAGTGAAAACTAAACTTTGACATAAGACGTGTGCAGTCAAGTGTTGCATATTAGATTTGTTTTTTGTTCCAGTTGTAATGCAGTCATGCTGTTAAATCCTATTTCTGTTTTAAAGCATTCAGGGCTGCCACTAATTGTTTTTCATTATCGATTTATTATTTTTGATTGTTTAGTCTATAAGATGTAAAAGCAAATGGTGAATAATGCCTATCGAAAGTTCTAAGAGCCCACGGCGATGTCTTCCAATGCTAAACAGTCCAAAAAGATATTCAATAAAAACGGAGAGAGGCGGCAAATCCTCATATGAGAAGTTGGAACCAGTGAGCCTTTTTGTTTGCTAAATGACATCTGGAAAAAAAAACAACAACCTACCAGTTTCAGCACTAAACCCTGCTTGTAATTGTAAATGTGCACTCAGACACTGACATACAAGATTTATTTGTAGTGAGGATAAGATAAAGGCAGTGATATATAGAAGGGCTCGGCACAGTCACCTCTGTGTCCTGATAAATTGTTTATGTTGCTGTGAGGATGCTTGCAGGGCATTTTTACTAACGCTTAAACAGGCGGTACACTCAAAATGTATTATTTTCTTCTCCAATTTCAGTCTTTAGGTTGGCTCATAGGTGTGTTTGGAGTGTACTGTCCCTTTTAATCAAATAATACTTGATGTCAGTAGTAACACAGCAGCTTTTAAATGAGAAAAAACTCCCTTAAAGTCCCATTAACAATTCATTTTTATACCATTAATATACATATAAAAACTGTGAGCTGAGTATTATAAAAGCCACTGTGCTGTAATTCTGAATATTATGCAAAAATACGTGATAACAAATCAGCTTTGAGATGCTAAATACGATAAAGTTTGCAGGAAGTTCTTGTGCAAACAGTTCCTCACTGAAACCTGCCAAGCTACTGTGAGCGTGGGGCTGTTTTCCACCCAGCAAAATAAACCAGAAACCGTCGTCTTCTACATTCGTCTTCTTTTTAAACTCTGACCATCATGTTTGTCCTGTGGAAACATTGTACAGATTCTCTCCAGATGTTTAACTCGCAATGAAACCCCCCTTTTTTTTTTTTTTATCCATATCAACATCCAATCACAGTAAATAAAAACAACAGCAGGTACAAGGTGATTTTGCAGGATATTAACATCCATGTAAATGTGTTTTTACCATGTTGTAATAACCAATGGCAGTACTTCTCTCTCATATTGTTGTGCACATCTTTTTACTTTGAATGTTGTCAGACACTTTGTGAACAAAAATGCTTTTTTTTTCTTCTTCCAAGATATTGTTCTAATAAAATAAGCAGCAATGAAAAGTGGATTTGTTTTCTGTGAAGCAGAAGTGATGACGTGAGCGCCCGATTCAATTTGAAACAATGAGTTTAAATTCAGCTGTGACTTTTAACCAGATGGGACCTGTGAGTGACCTTTAGTTTAATAGTTTGTGAAATCAAAAGTAAAATAACCTTTAAAATACAGTCAACATCTGGCACAAAAGTACCTGAGTCTTCATCTGCTGCATTGATCATGTGACAAAAACTAAACACGAAACCTTCAAACGTGTCCTTAAGTTTTCAACCAAGATGTGAATTCACACGTTACTCTGCAGATCGTACACCATATTTATTAAATCTTACCACAGTAGTTCATAATAATATAAACATATTAAAATCATCTTTTTTTTTACAGTCTTCTACAGAAAATATGTACAGTCTTTTACATGCGAATATTTCGAATATGTACAACTTTAGTCTTTCACATGTTAATACTTGTCGTTTTTTTATCGTTTCATTTAGGTTTATGCTGAAATAAAAATATTTTCATCTGTCAAGGGGAAAAAAAGACTTGTTGCTTCATTTACACATGTACAGAGTACAAATTGCATTTTATGTAAATACAGTAGAAAATATTTACTGTAGATCATTTTTGTCATCTGATTTGGGGGAAAAACACCTCATAGGAACCTTGCTATTAATATAACATTTATTTATATATGTTACTGTATATATCTTAACTGTTTTACTTTTTATCGCTTCTTAAACAAGCAACAAACATGGTTTTGTATCAAAGATCACACAGAGATAAATGCAGCCAGCAATCTCACGGTAACTGTTAAATACACATTATTTCTATCTAGACGACGTACACAGACTTTACTTTTCCTTCCTCATTTCCCCCTTGTTTTTTAAAAAGTTTAAGAGCACATTAATGTCTTTAAGGGGACATTTTACTCTCAATGCATTTGTCACAAGATGTAGAGCTGTTTTTCTCCTTTTAGTCTTGTCGGAGAAATCGATGAACTGGAATGTGAATGTGATTTCCAGACCAACGTCTCCCTGTAAGTCTGCTCTGTTCTCACACAGGTATCAGTCGCTCCCTTTAAACAGGTAATGCTAGTTTGGATGTGACAAAGCGGCATTTTCACCATTTTTTGGGGGGGACTTTTTGTCACGAAAACATCAAGGAATTTTGTGACCTGTGGCTGCTGCATCTCCTGATCTCTGCAAAGGAAATAAGTGAGTAAAACATCAACAAGTTCAGTTGCTTCTGCGTGTGAAGTTTGATTTTTGACACTTATCCTCTTCCTCAGACTGACAAACAGCTCGTTCTCTGATCTTTTATCTTCTTCCCTTCGTCACAGCTGGTTTCTGGTCCACCTGATGTTCTACTGAAGTCCAAACTGTGTCAGTAGGTGAGTTGCTGCTCAGGTGAAGTCAGATTAAGGTTTGTGTTTTGGGCGGGGGCTCCAGTTTCCGTGACAACGCAGTGAGGATGAGGTTGAATTTGTTGTAGCGATCCGATTGGTTGACTGTAGCTCCACGGCTTCCCCACAGCAACCGCAGCTGAAAGTCTGTTTTAAACACCTCCAACAGGTCTTCATCGCACGGGAACCCTAAAGACACAAACACAAAAACTTTAAAACATTTGACAAAAAAAAAAAGTGGTGATGAAAATGTATGTATGTATTTTCTTGTTTTTACTTTGTAAGATCGTCTGTGCGTTGTCCGTGTAGCTCTGCGCGTTGTGTGCGACGTCACGTGCAGCCTCTAGGTGGCGCAGCATGATGTCGCAGCCCTGGTCACTGGTCTCCCAGAGCTCCGCCCCCTCTGGTGTGATTGACGGACGCTCCATCAAAGTGAGGAGGGGCAGCAGGAGGGGGACGCAGACCACCGGAGGAGAGGAAGCTGCAGGAGGAGGAGGAGGAGGGAGGTCAGTGTATTTAAAATTACCTTTTCAATGTCAAACTTATAAAATCGTTCTCTGATCTCTGAAATATAATTATTACTTCATTATAATTCTGCATTTTTGGGACGTTAGACTTTCCTCTCAGGTGCTGAGAGGAAACTCCTTGGATCAATATGTTGAAATGATCAGATTTCATCTATGACTGTAGTGTGTGTGTGTGTGTGTGTGTGTGTGTGTTCAGTACCTGTGCCCTCATACAGATTCTTGTAGAAAGGTTTGAGGGTTTTCTCGTAGCTGATGGCGGTCTGTGTGTAGTTCCTTCGTAGAGTCGTCCATGTTTCCTCCAAACGACTGATCTGCAGACAGAACAACAGACGTCAACTCCCAAACATACTGAAAGCGTCTGACGCACGTTTTGAAGTACGACTATTGTTTTAAAAGGCCAAACGTGCACCAAACACGTTACGAGGTGAGTCAAACTGCCTTGAAGCCCCTACTCCGACCTTGTTTCGATTTTGGAGCATCAGATAAGGACCCAGCGACCAAAGCTGTTTTTTCTGCAGCCGCAATACAGACCATTTCCCAAAATACTGCTGCTTCTGTGGTGTTGGCGTTTCATATAACGTTACTCAAATAGAAATGTATAGAAAATGAATGGGGGTATCTGTTTCTAAAATACTGCCGGTTCTGACATTTCAAATGTAATGCCTGCAGTGCAAACTACCATCCAACCTTTTTTTTTTTTTACGTTACCAAAGATAGAATCATTAAATAGGCTGAAGTGGTCAAATATGGTTTCTAAATTTCTAAATGTAGTGTGCAGGTTTTCTTCATATCTGCTGTTATTGATCAAGTTTTATGCTTTCATGCAAACAGAAAGACACAGTTGGAAATAATGTAAAGTGGCAACGAATGACACTTAAAATGCAGATTATTTACAGGAAAATCAGGTGATTCATCATTTCTGGCAGGTTGTGATGGACAAATATTTAATTTTACACTTATTTCATAACACTAATTATCTCAGTATTTTACTTTATATGTGTGTGTGTGTGTGTGTGTGTGTGTGTGTGTGTTACCTGCGGCAGGTCCAGAGCCTTCATCAGGGCCGTGAAAGCGAACAGGTCGCCCACCGTGTCCTTCAGCTCCAACGCCACCAGGATGATGCGATTTAAGGTGGACGCCCGCTCCTCCACGCTGCCCGTACATCCCAGAATATCCACAGCAACGCCTATCGCCATGGTGTGGTGCCTGGGAGACGGAGAAAAGGCAGATTA
This sequence comes from Macquaria ambigua, assembly GCA_008360985.2. Taxonomy (NCBI): domain Eukaryota; kingdom Metazoa; phylum Chordata; class Actinopteri; order Centrarchiformes; family Percichthyidae; genus Macquaria; species Macquaria ambigua. Next base: position 1,748 of record VMKM01001649.1, on the reverse strand, counting down.
TCAGCAGCAGCCGACGGCAGTGTAATGTCGGCGTCTACTTTTGTTTCTCTCGCTCAGTTTCTAATCTGATCTTTCAGCGGCGGTCTGGTTGTTTGACAGAACAGAACTGACTGTCTGAAGGGGAATTTATCCTCATTACAAGACAACAGACAGGACAGTACAATGAATGAATCACTACTGACGTCATCTCAAGTTTCTGTTTTTGTGCAGGCTGGTGTATCAGCTTCTGTTAAACAAGTGGTTTCCAACTTTTTTGGTTTGTAAACCATTAAAATAAAGACATTAGAGGTCTGAGGAGATGAAAGTACTCAGGATTTAACAAAACAGCTAAAATTACAAAAATGTCAGAAAACATTAACAGCTTTGTGTAACAGAAATATATGTTTGTTCTTTCTTATTCCTTTAATCATTCTTGTGACCCCTGAGATTTGTCACAGGACCCCTTGGGAGGGCCCCAACCCCCAGGTTGGGAACCACTGGGTTAAACTTAAAGGAACAGTTTGGGAAATTGGCTTGTTACCTCTGGATAGAACCAGGCTAGCTGTTTCCCCCTGCTTCCAGTCTTTATGCTAAGCTACGCTAACCGCCTGCTGGTTGTAGCTTCATATTAAATTCATATTAAATAAATAAATAAATAAATAAATAAATAAAATAAACTGAATATTTAGCGTGCAGACACGAGAATGGTGTCGATCTTCTCATCTAACGCTCGGCAAATAAGCGTATTTCACAAAATGTCAAACTATTCCTTTACATGTTAAAAGTGTTTCAACTATCTTTTTTTTTTTTTTTAAATGGGCACTTAACTTAAAGTTAAGTGGTAAGGATTCATCCTCTAATTCTGTGCAACATTTGTGCTGTCGTGTGTGTGTGTGACGTGTGTATGATGTGTACCTTTCCATTAGGTCCAGCCTCAGCTGTCGACCGTGCGGCAGCGTCACCAGCTCCAGACCAGAGGACACGCCCATCTGACCTTTAAGCTCTGGAGTCACTCCGAGTATCCTCGCAACCTGCAGGGGAAAAAACGTTTACAAGAGGCCGTCAGTTAGTTAGTTGTTTTACCTTCCTCTCTTATTCTGTCTATCTAGTGTGTGTGTGTGTGTGTGTGTGTGTGTGTGTGTGTGTGTGTGTGTTAGGTGTAATATTTTGTTTGGTTCAGGGTTGTTTTCTTTCTGAGTGATTCTCCTGCGTCATGAGGATAATTTTATTACTGCATAACATCAGCTGCAGGATGGAAATCTAATTCGGTCACACACACACACACACACACACACACACACACACACACACGAGAATCTGTGTGTGACAGCACCAGGAAACATGTTTACCTCCAAATGAGACACGTGAATCATTTGCTGATACTTTATAGATGAGTTAGAAGCTAACAACAGCTTTTGGGTTGCCAGGTGGTTAATATTATAATTGTTTTTTTTATCAAATTTTCAGAAGGTGGTGTGTTCAAAATAAGCATCAGTTCCTGGATTAATAAATTAAAAAAAAAGTCATAATATAAAACACATTTGCCAAAAGGTTTTATTTAAAATGCTACAGATGTTTGCTACTGGAAATGTGAAGTTTGTAGTAAAGATAATTTAATTATAACCACATTTGACGACTGTGGAACAAAGTGCTTTCATACAGAAGTTAAAAACACCGTTAGTGAGTGTGTGTGTGTGTGTGTGTAGGTGTGTGTACCTGGCAGTCAGCCACCAGCAGGTGTCGGGCTATACTGTGGTGATTGTGGCTGA